>CDEZ01018140.1:0-35953 GCA_000826365.1 Acanthamoeba royreba | reverse complement strand
GGGGATGTTGTCCTGGGGCTTGATGTTCTCGGTATCGAAGTGGGAGAGAGTAGCGGCCATGGTGCAAACGTGTAGTGGATAGTACCTGGGGAGTTGTGTACGTACGCGAAGGTGGTGGTAAGTGTGAATGATGGAGCAGGCGAGAACGCAAACCAAGAACCTGGCGGCGTACGTTGCAATGTTCCCGCCAAAACGCAACCGCTTCGCTTCCCGCCAAACATGTAACGGTTGGAACATTTTGAGTTTGGTCAAATTTTTCGTTTTTTGTTCGCCTCGCGATCGCAGTACAAAACAAACAAAGTGAGCATGCTCTTCGTTACTTCTTGCGGAAGCCCTTCTTGGAGCTCTTCTGGGGGGCATGCCCCTCATAGAAGCCATTAATCATCGTCTCGAGTGTCTCAGGGCTGTATTTGATGTACTTCCCCGGATTCGATGTGAACAAGCTTGCCTCATGCCTGCACACCCATTTGAGGAGGATTGTAAGAACAAAACCTACACCGCAGACATGATGGCTGTGCAGCGCACTGTTCCAGGAACTTGGTGTAACTTGGAAGCAAAACGGACTTGATTTCATCACGGAGTTGTTCACATAGCTCCTCATCGGGCACTGTGAATCTGGGTACCAAACTGAAGTTAGAGCAGATAGCAGGGATTGACTAGACGAGGGAGCCTACTTCTTCTGTAAAGCAGCAAGCTCCTCGATCTCTGAGTTGAAACCCTGAAGTGCGTCCATTAGGTCCAGTAATTCCAGGAACAAGCAGTGCAAAGGAACAATACTGAATACTTGGACTTGATTTTCTTCTTTTGCTTAGAGCTGAGCTGTTGTTGCTTCTTCTTCAAGTCCTCATCGTCGTCGGCTTGAAGATTCGCTACCGCTTTTTCCCAGCTGAATCAAAGTACCTTCAGATTGAGCTCCTAATAAGAGGAAGTTATACCTCGTAGTACCTTTCCTTATAGGTCGTACGCTCAGCTGTGAGCGTATCTTGGAGGTATCGCATAAACTTGGGGTCTACGCGCTTTGCTAGATCAGAGTGATTGATCCCCGAAAAGAGAAAATAGGCGTTATTGAGAAGGAAGATATTAGCCAGCGCCTGAAGACCAAATGTTAGCCATGCCTAGCATTCACAACAAGGAATGGACGTGCCTTATCTTTCTTCTTCATCTTGTCGGCTTTATCCTCAAGATTAGAAAGGAGAGCTTTGGCTATTCGTGCTGTAACAAAAGGTAAGCAGGACCGTCAGACCGTCACAAGTCCTTTCCTGAAATGAACGTACTGACAAGATCGACGAACGGAGTGCTGCCTGCTTGCTTTTGCGAACCACCAGCAGTTAGCAGTACAGATTCCACAACGGTTTGATATTCGACTAGTCGTTTCATATAGTTGAGAGTCTGTGTTGATAGTCCATGAATGAGTCTTCGCTTCCAGTCAATTGAAATGGCGATTACGTACATTGGATGACAATTCAGATACAGTACCATCGGTTGGAACACCCTTGAGCATATCATGGGTAATGTCTTCTTCCATCTCTGTTTAGACGTAAGGGTAGGGCTACTGACAAAAAGTGGAGCAATTGTAGCGGTACCTAAAAATGAGCGTCGCAGAGTATTCGACAGCTGTGTAGCAAAGTCATTCATCTCTTCATGGTGATGTCCTCCTTTCACCTGCATTGCTATAATGAATTGCCATTGTACATCACATAGAAGCAGCCCAATGCAGTACCTTAAGGGACTCAACAAAGTAGTTCAATGAAGACGATAATCGTTCCCATATATCAAAGAGTGGAAAGACCCCAAAAACACGATCCGCTGATTTCTGGAACTTGATGATGCTCTCACCTTCACCAAGCGTAAGTTGTCTACATCAAGAACTTAATTAAGCTGATGGCTAAACCTGTTTGCAGGAAGAGATCGAGGCTTTCCTCAATAATGCCTGAAAAAATAGAGGCAATATATGCCGGGTCCACCAACTCTGTGCTCAGCCGTCGCTCATACTAACGAACTAGATCAATGGCCCGACGTCTTGGAAAGTATACGAGGAAGGCACCTTAAGTAATACGAGGAATACTCGTATAAAATAGATGTATTTGTGCGAGCCGCGTACGTAGTCCCTACTGCTGCTGGCAGGTGCAACCATGACTTGGCCTGAGCTTCCTTTTCTGAGGATGTGGCAGTTGAATTAAAATTAAGTATGGACAGTTGATGGGTATAGGGAGTTACGATTCTTCAAGACTCTTCGTTGATCGTCCTCCATGGGCAATCTGGTCAGGGTGAAGTGACTGCAGCGATTGAACGAGGAACTTGGAACGAGAGTCCTGTGCATGTGTGAGGAAGGGACAAACAGCGACGAATGAGAAGCAAAAGTACTTTGAATATCTTTTGGTAGTTATAAGCCTTCTGCTGCTGTAACTCTGCTATAACTTTTACCATGTTCTTGATGACGTTTTCTGGCCAAGGAGCTATGTCACATAGAGTGAAGCCAGTAAGTACCGACTCGTTGAGTGCGCGTTGCTTTCAGAGTACCATATATTTGCATTCCTCGTTCTATTGTTTCAAGCTTTGGCACTGGAAGCTCCTCCATAACATCAATAATCGTGCTGTGTTCCGAAATTAAAAATGATAACGCATCTTCGGCGTTGGACACGGCGAGTCTTTGTAGAGTTTGCTGTGTTTCGAATGATGAATGTTGATAAAAAGAATTTAAACGAAGGCTGAAAAGTAGAGTACCAGCTGAGAGAGAGCAGATTCTGCACTCTTAAAGCTGATGTTGGCTTGCAAGAAGGTTATCCCAATGGAAACCTACCAAAAGAAAGATAAGTACGTTGGCAAGATTAGAATCTATCCTGACGTTACCTCGTGCATGTACTTGACAAAGAGATCGATACGATCCACTCGTATATTGGGCACAAGGAATTTGGTTGGAAGGCTTTCAGTGTGCGGACAGAAATATTAGGTCAAGGTAAGCGAGCTTAGCACATGAAAGCACACAGTACCCATCCTTGATAACCGTTTCCACTCGGCGAGGCGTACCGAGGATGTCCAAGACGTGCTGCATTGATGATATGCTGCCTTCCACGTCTGGTTATCAATGGTAAAGGGTCAACGTAAGTAGCCACCAGACAGTCAGTCAGCTAAGTACTTTTGTAAATTGTTTTGAGTTGGTTCGTGCGAGTGTTGATCGCCGCCATGTCGTCCTCCAGGGAGGACAGGCGATCTTCGAATGACGTCAGTATGTTGATCTGTGTTGCAATGGGGTCGTAAGTGTAAAATCCTCACGTGAAGCAGATAATGACGTGTACTAGTTTATCCGTTATCTCCTGCGATTGTTGCAGGCTTGCCTGCAGCTCAGTCACCTTGCTCTTGTCCAGCTGCAAACTTTCTAAGTCTGTCATCCGCACAAGCAGAAAGGCAGAAGTCAGCTCATATTCAGGTGTTATTATCTCTTTTCCTAAAATTAGGATTTATTTGATGTAAATTGGAAAATTTACTTCGATATTTGTATTTTCCAGCATCAGAAAATAAAATAAAATAAAATGCTTGCCTTGTCGCTTCGTGGCCCAAGCGGCCTGGCCGCTGGTAATGACACTGCCTCCACCGGTGGGCAGCGATGACGCCAACAAACGGGTAGCCGTAGGAGCAGAGGTGCTGATGGCAGGGGTGATCTTGATGCGAGGCGACGTTGGGCGCACGAGCGAGCGGCCGCTGCCGTCTTCCGCCATCGCAGCGGTGGTGCTGGTCGTCTTCTTCTCCTCTCGGGCCGACGTGGCTGCAGCGATAACATCACCACCATCCTCTTCATCCGCAGGACGAGAAAATCGAATTGATGGCTTCCTGCCCAGGTCCTTGCCCCTCGAGGCTCCTCCTCTGGGTGAAGGTGCCTCACCCTCGTCGGCACTGCTGTCCTTCTTCTTCGTCCTCTTCTTCGTTTGGGCTGCCTTCCCGCTGTCGTCCGCTAGAAACGCATCCCGGTCCTCTCGGGCAATGATTTGTGATCCCCTCTTGCCACGCTTCACCTCCCCGTCACTCTCTGTGAGCCGGGCGCTCTTGCGCCTCACCCTGTCCCCCATCCTCTTTCTTTTTGTTTTCGATTTTATCTGATTTTCCTTTGAGTTTCCTTTTGTGCCGGTCACTACAAATTTCGTAGTTGACGAAATTGTTTCGTTTTTTAGGCCAGCAGGCAATTATCACAACATTTGTTTTCTGAGATTATTGTTACGGACGCAGCCTCATACTGGTGAGGGCTCTGCCAATACTACTTTGTGGCCGCCAGCAGTGAAAGGGAAATGGAGGATCAGGTTAAAGCTATTGAGCAGGTGCTAATTCATTTTTACTTTTTCTCATTTTGCATTAAATGTGTAGCAATTAATTAAAAAATCATTTGCTCTCTCCGACCCGTGTAGTTGATAAAGCAAGCCTATGGACCCGCAGGGGACGTTCGAGCGGAGGCCAATAGGTTCGGCACCGCAAACCCTCTTTCTCTTCACTACACTGGCGTGCAGCTGATCCTGGTGGCCCGGGCGGTCACCGGAGCGCAACCAGCGGCTCGGCTGCGCGCCACTTGCTCTCCAATATAAACCTTTGCTCTTCTCGCCCTATCTCATATGTACATTGGATCGGGTGTGTGCTGAGGCAGGATTCTGCTGGCGTTTCAGTCTTCGAAGGAGGCCTGGCAGATAAGCCCACGTCTGTTCAGCTCACCCGTAAGCGCAATAACCTTCTTTGCTCTCTTTGCGATTGTCGCTCACTCCATGCACCACACTGGTCTTCATTCAGATAACCGAAGTGCAGTTCTTTGCTGCTCACACGCTGTACACAAAGATACGAACCGATTGGTACAGGAACATCACTGGCACAAACCGATCAGTTGCCACATCAGGACTGACCTCAGGTGTTTTTTGGAACGGTATAACAGGGAACAGCTCGCCGAAGAGGATCAGAATTCTGTCCGTACAGTTATATTACAACTGCTCCGACATTTAGTTACACAGGTATAACAAGTAGACAAGCTGCAGCTTGAACTGGGCTGATGGAATTCATGCAGGGCAATCGTTTGGTTCTCTCGCGATTGGCCCTCGCTCTATCCGCCATAGGTGCTGCTGCCATTGATTGTTCTGATCGAATAATTAGACTGGATAGCCTGACGCCGTGATTCGTTTTTTATCATCACAGCTCTCCGATCAGTGTTACGAGGCCACTGGCCAAGTATGGTAACGGATATCATCTCGCTCAATTCTTTAGACACTACGTATGTTTCACATATTTGGCATGGGCTTCAGCATTGACCGTTTTTGGGTGTTCACAGGGGCGAGCTTGCGTCGGCAATATTAGCACACATACCTGATGAGCTCGATTCCATAGCGATTTCTGAGACCAGAAAGTAGATCCACCTGAAACCTTCAGCTGCTTCATTACGTCTAATTGGGACTTCATCTAATAGGGAGGATCTTTGCTGCAAACTGAGAGAAGATGCCGATAAGATAATCGGCCATGTTCAATGGGTTATGCAGCAGTCACAGGTGAGCATGTTACGAAACAGGGCTGAGTCCTCATGATGACACACAATATCTATGCAGGGAGCCAAGGCCAAGGCATTGAATGCGTTGCAGTCGTGGATCAGATTGAGCCTGCCTTCTGCGTACGTCATCTTGTACTTGACCATCGTTTCGTCCTCTCTGTGATACGAAGACTTTTCATTGCGCAGGCTTATATTCAGCAACTCTGTGTTTGGGATGCTATTTGCCACCCTATCCAAACCAGAGCTGTTTTCTCCGACGGTTGCCGTTTTGATCGAGCTACTCGCAAAGCCAGTATGGCCTCCTTAACGCATATCGTTTTAGTGATTTTATTCACTTTGGAGCATGCAGATGGATGCTGGCATCTTGCGTGGAGCAATTCAGGCCGTTTTGCAACTTAAGTCCATGTATGATCAAGCAGCCAAAGGTTTTGCTAACCCTATACCTCTTGCTTAAGTCTGCAAACTTAAAATTTCCAATAGCAGGCGGCACCGTGGTGTGTGAGGGCCTCTGTAGGCTTGTCACTGCAGTAGGCGAACATAATGCCGACCTTATCGTCTCAGCTCAGGTAGGGGATGCTAAGAGTACCTTATCACCTCACTCAAACTTACCCAAAGAATCGAAAGCTACCAGAGGGCAGAGCCTTAGTGGCGTTTGCGTTGGAGTGCGCCAAGCATCCGGCTAAGCACATATCCTTTTCACATGAAACCCCCTCCTCGCCAAATATTCATTTTGTTCAGAAACACAACCATCCTATTTCCTTAACCTTTGTTACTCGGTAGCCATGTGTTCGCTAAGCTTGTGGGAGCAACTGGAGAAGGTAATGACACCCTTTCGGTGACTTCATCATACTCAAACCTCCATTAGGATCTACACTGCTGCAATCCAGCGGAGTTAGCTGAAATCGTGCCTGCCTACGGCGCCCTTTTGCAAGGTACTCCAACCTCTGCTTCATCAGCAGCGTTCAAAAATTACCAATGACCTGGGCGTGTCGCACTGCAGTACTGCTTGAACAGTGTCAACATAACAAGACCGATGATGATGATCCAGAACAATTCGAAGAGTTCCGAATACACGGTATCTACCACTCGTGCGGTGTAATATTTCAGATGGGATATTAACTCTGGAGTAGCTATGGGCCCCGTGCAGAGCTGCTACCGACTGCTGGGCGTTAAATTCTTTGAGTTCCTGCTACAAGTGTTACAGAACAGTCAAACGACGTCCGCATTGGCTACGATTGAATCGGTAAGGCTGCCTTGCCGTGAATCCTCTTGGAGTGAATAACCTCACATTGCCATTCCATTTCATGAGGCAGGTATTTTACCTTGTTCGCGCTGCGGCACCGGCGATCAATATGCAGTTGAAGCGTGACAACTTCAACACCAACGTAAGTCATCAAGAATGAAGTGAAGATCCGTGACTTACCACTGATCTTGCCATCTTCTCAAAGGCTTCACCTCTACTGAAGCAGATAATGGCTTATTTTCTTCGTTACTTAAGCGAGAATCACGGCGGCGCCAATTCACAAGTAATCGAAACAGGCATGATCATGATCGGTAATACTCCCCCTTCGGTGCATGAGCGTAGCCGCACTCATCAGCCCTTTTTATCAGGTGAATATGCGCCTTGGATAAAGAGAGACCCTGAGCTATTGCTCGCTGCCCTTCGATCTAACTGCATTCAATTAGCTCTACCATCGCCCGTCTCAGCTGCTGGTGCGAACAGGACAGGTGGCGCCAACTTGTACTCACCTATTTTATTTGGCAGCTCGTGCATTCAAGCAGCTCTGCAGCGAGAGTAAGGAAGGTGTGCTGCCACAACTAGGCGACATAATTAATCTGTGGACTTCTACGACGGCCCTGCATAAACTCAAGGTTGGCCCCCATACTGAGAACTCAAAAGTGTCCTCACTTTTTGCTATGTGCTACAGGAAAAAAACAGAATTTTGGTGGTGGAGGGCGTGATGGCAGTGGGTCAGAGCGTGCCTCCGCAACAGGTAGACCATTATCATGAATTCTCCTGATGCAACGAGAGCTTACTTGAGTTAATTCTGTTAGGTCGCTGCACTACTTAGCGCGCTTTCCTCGCCTGTCTCTGCTCGCCTCAAGACTCTTCTACAAGGCCCTCTTGTACGCAGCGTCGGCATGAATTTCTTGGACCTAAACGATCTAACTGTAAATTTCAGACCAACCCAGAGTTAGCCAGTGCAGTTATATCCGAGATCCGCGTACAAAGCACAATTTTCAAGTACGGCCATGGCTACTGACTTTAGCTCTTGGTAAGCTCTACCATTAACGGTGTTTCATAGGTCTCTTGGAAATATCAAAAATGCTCCTCCAGACGCTGCATTACCGACGTTGCGGTGCGTATCTTCTCTCAACAAATGCAAATTATTCTCACCGAACGAGCTATAAGTAGTGAAGTATGGCCTTGCCTTGAGATGCTAGCGAAAG
The DNA here is from genome assembly GCA_000826365.1 of Acanthamoeba royreba. Taxonomy (NCBI): domain Eukaryota; phylum Discosea; order Longamoebia; family Acanthamoebidae; genus Acanthamoeba; species Acanthamoeba royreba. Next base: position 27,990 of record CDEZ01018140.1, on the reverse strand, counting down.
CGGGCATCAGAGATGAAATAATGGCCAAGGTTAGTGTCAGTGCCTTTGGAGATATTAACGAATTAACCGTATCAGTCCGCATACATAGGCACTGTGTGACTGCTTCGTGTCCCTCCTCATGTCTGCTAAGCAGGCCAGTGCTGAGTTGCTGTCTCCACTCGTTACAATTGTAAGCCTGCCTTCCCGTTCAGTGGTTCTTCTATGTATTGGACGTGAGCTGATCGATATATTGCAGACTGTCAACGGATTCGGCCAGACACATTTCAGCTGTTTCCTAGATGTAATGACAACCACGATACGTATGAATGGCGCACTTTAGCTTCAACGCTCTAGCTCACTAATATCTTCACAGAGGCCTTTGGATCCTCCAAGGAGTTCACAGATAAGCTTGGTTCTATATTGCAAAGCGTCTCTCAGGCTGCATTTGCCTTCCTCCAAAGAGGTATATATCAATTTTTTGAAGCTCTGCTTCTCACTTTCGCTCACCTCAAGTTGTTGTAGACGTGGCCGCCCATCCCGACGTCGTGTGCGCCTACTTTGAAATGCTCAACCAAGTACGTTTAGGATAAGTACTGACTGAATAGATCTTGTGTAACTAATGCTCCACAGGCCCTACGTTATGCTCCGCAAGGTGTAGCTCAGCTTCTGGGTCCTTCCTTTTCCCTGGCGCTCGTATCCCTCAATTTTGCAGGTGCACTCCCTCCTTTTGTAAAGTTTTTGTGGGTTCTGATCGAGCCAACAAACAAGATCGAGACACATCACGTGCCGTTGTCTCCTTCCTGAACATTCTGGCAACGACCCGGTATGCTCGTTTTGTTTGTGCACGTTACCATACTGAAGAGATTTTGTTTTGCAGAACGGCTGATCCGCTGTTCCATGGGGCGGCAGACCAGCTCCTGACATCCTTGATAGACGTTATAGTGAAAACCATCAATCAGAACCTCATCCATTATCAGGCTGAGCTTCTCTTTCATCTCAGTACAGTTGTCTCACACTCTATCCTAATCGGTTGCACTGATTAAGTTCTCGTGTAGTTCATGAAGTATTCGCGAATGCAGAGGCTATCCGAGGATGCGTGGGACGATGCGTAGCTGGAATTGCATCTCCTTTCCTCTCCGATGCTGACAAACAACGTTTGCTTGGCCTCCTCTGGAAGTACTCTCCTTTCCCGTGTTTCAGCTCGAACTTTGCTCACACAGGATGGTTACGCAGAGTTAAGCCAAAGCGACGATTTACAGCAATGCTGGCCGATCTGGGGCACGTCCTTGCAGGCGAGATGACGGCTGACGTTTTCCTCTCCTACGAGATGTGATGTACCCGCGCAAGAGTTCTATTTATTGCCGCTGCGAATGTAGGAAGCGAATTTATTACATGACAGAGAAGATGCCACCCATACCATGGTATGGATCTCAATTCAAAATGGTGGAAACCTCGTGCTGGGTACGACTTCGTGCAGTACGGACATCCTCATCATCTTCCGTCGAAGGGATTGTGCGCACGATGTAGGTGTATCTGAACGCGAGGAGGATGAATACCAGCATAAAGCCAAACATGAGGCCGGCGAAAGTGAAGAACTGACAGTAGGGCGCACAGAACTGCAAGAGGTAGTATTGCGTGTGAGTAGTGAAAGCAACTCTTTTCACTCAACTACATACTTGGACATAAGAGAAAAAAGCCACGAGGATGTTCCCCAATCCGACTTCAAAGTACCAGAGAGCCTGTAACATGTGACGTTCTCTTAAACACGCTAAATTCACGTGAAGATTGAGCAACGGATAGGTACCTGCATGGCCGTCTTCATAGTTGTGGGAGCTTCGCTATAAGCAAACTCCAATCCAGCTATCGAAAAGAGAACTTCAGCGCAGGACAGAAGCCAGTACTGTGGGATCTAGGGATGGAGTTAGCTGCAAATTATGATGATCATGTGACTGTCTACATTCATCTTTACCTGCCATAGAACGCTCACTTTGCCGCGTCCGGCCGAATCAATTTCCTTACAAAAGAAGCGAGAGATGAGCGTTTAGAGACACAAACGCATCAGCATGAAACAAAATGTTTACCATTTGAAGGAGAGCAGCAACCACAAATGATAGCGAGGCGCATAGCATGCCTACCACCATACGTCGGAGAGTGGTGACCTGCACTCTTTCGTCGGTATGAAGTAATCCATGAGAGCGGAACACATACCCGAATGCCCAGCTTGCGAAGGCAAGGGAATATCACATAGTTGAAAATAGGGATTAAAATCTGTTGTAAAAACTTTCAGTGCCGGCGCTTGATGATAGTCACGGGAGTCCTACCATGTCCATAAGTGGATTTAGGGTTTGAGTTTGATCTGGGCAGAACGCATAGCCCGCTACTGTTTTGTCCATCGCTTGAGCCTAAACGCATCTTGAATGATTAGAAGAAGACGTCCATTCAAAGCTAGAAAGGAAGTGAAACCTGAAAGACCCACGTGGAATAGGTTTGAAAGAAGAGCGACCAGAAGATAGGCAGCGGGAGGAAGATCCAGCTCACGCTTACGACAGCCTTTACATCTTCTACCATTCCCTCTGTGGAGACGACAGTGAATCAGTTCTCTTACCATTTAAAGTGCTATCTGCAAACATACCTGGATAGGCCAGCTTGGCCTTATCGAGCCAACTCTTGCTCTTTTGCCTATACTTCCAGCTTCCTGTACCGCTGTACGTTCTGCTGCTATTCTCCGCGTCCATGAGGCTTTGCTTTTCCTGGTTCTCCTTTTCATCACTCGCATGATTCACTTGGATGGTGGGCACAGCTGGTGGATTGAAGTCGATATACTGCACGTGGCGATATTTGATAGCAGCGTAGATCACTTTCGTTACATCAACTAGAGCATTCTTGCCTTTACACACATTTTAGTCTTGCACCTCATTACCAATGTTGGACAGGTGGAACCCACCCTTGCCACAGCGGTTGTAGGAGAAGTAGCCAGTGATAAAGAAAAGGGTTCCAATAATGAGACAGACATCCGTGATACCAAACGCGGTCAGATAATTCCCCTTAACGTGTGTTCGAACCTGAACAAACTGCATTAGAATGTGAAGGTAGGGCACGAAATGAAGCGGAACAAGTACATAAGGAGTGAGCCATTTGGAGATCAAGGAGCCAAAGGAAATAGCCCAGTAGAACCAAGCATAGGCTGATGAAGCCCGTGCTTCGTCCTCTGCACTGGATTTACCAACGAATAGAGATTATCAGGTAGACATATAAAAGAAATGCTCTCAGCCAATGGTACTTGTGCACTGGCATTTGATCGCCTAGAATGCCTGAGTTGGCTGGAGTGACGATGCCCTTACCGATTGCGAGCAGCCCGAGAGCAGGGAACACAAAATAAGCAAGGTAGCCCCAATCCACAAAGCCCTCCCATGAGGTTGCGGTCTAGTGATAAGCCATTCGATGAGTCTTGGAGCACTAGCACCAAGAAGAGAGAATTAAATGCTTACGACGCCCGAGTTGCCGATGATCCAGAGCAGCAATGAGACAGCGATCGCCCAGTACTTGCCCAATCGGTCCGCGATCAGTCCGCCTGATGTATGTTCACATTGCATTGGTGAGTAGAACGATATCAAGGAGTGGTGAGTGGGTGGAAAGGAGGCCGCCGCTCTGTGGTACCGGGAATGGAAAAGAAGAAGGTGGCAGAGAGGAAGTAGTGCACAAAGGACACCGATGCCGAGTCACCGTAGTGCAAGTGGCTCGAGAAGAAGAGCACAAGGATGGACGACACACCATAGTAGGCGTAGGCCTGGAAGAACGTGTACACCAGCAAGAAGGCAATCGATGCAGGGTAGGGAAATAGACAGCACAGCCGCTTCCGAGAGGCGCCCGCGGCCCGCAGCTCATCTTCCTCTTCTCCTGCTGCCCCGACAGTTCCCCAGTTAGTGATCCCTTAAATTAAGATGAAAATCTTGAAAGATGGCTCTTCACGTACCAAGAGGGGGTGTTGTAGGTTCAGGCCGTATTTGTAAGTGGCCATCGTGTGCAGCGGGTTGCAACATGTTCTTTGTGCACACCCCTACAAACGGTGAAAGAACACGGTCAGATCCTCCGCCTTCTGGGACCCAAGTGGCCAATTTCGAAATAAAGCAAAGTATTTCGCAAACAATTTCAAAATTGGACAAAAATCCAGCAATGCGTCGTTGTGCTTGCCTGACAGCAACAACAGCCTTACAAGCTACAAGCTTGATGTCCACGAGCGAACATCATGGGATATATTACGGATGGGATGCATTCGTTGATGCAGCGGTTCTCAAGAACACCCGTGGGCGAGATCTCAGCTGTTTACCAGAAGCTGTGCCTCAAAATCTTCCGCGATCCGTTCTCTGAGAGAAGGAATGTGAGCGTCACAGCACCTACAACAACAGCCAGACACGATAACACTTTCAATTCACTCAACGTGGGGTCATACTTCTTTGAGCCAATGATGAAGAGGATGGTAGAAAGAAGAACGCTGGCGGTAGCACAGACAGCAGCCGCCCAACCAACGTAAGGACCCCTGAATAAGATTATGGCTACAATGAGCATACGTCCAACTCCGTAGGATAGGGTTGAGGTCAATTTGTACCAAGTTAGCGAACCACTTGAACCTATGAACGAACTGCATAGATCGTGAGTCGATGAGCACATTGTGGTAGTTCCTCGGTTATACGCATTGTTCCTGTGGACAAATGACATTCTGACAGTGAGCCATCGGCGGGATAAGACGTATGTGCAGCTGCTGCATACCAAAAACTGTAGGTGGCTACTGCGGCGCAGAAGGTAAGGGTGGAAAGCACGCCCAGAACCCACGCCGTTCGCAAAAATGAATTGGACAATCTGCACGCAGGCAAGAAGCAGGTGAGACATCGGTTCAAGGTGATATCAACTCACGCCTATTAGCACCTGAGCGAGGGAAACACTCTGCCCACTTGGTATCCGAACTGTCCGACATAGAGACCAAATGCTGACAGGAAGCCGATGACGGTAAGGCCGAGCGTAGCCTGTATCAACGCACCAAACAATCAGCTTGTTTCGCTCAACTTGCCAGAGTGGCATCTGTCCTACCTGAGTGAGATGATAGAGGTCATTCAAGCCCAATTCGAAGTACTCTACACTCTTCTGCACGCCCGACGCATCAGACTCCACTGAAAAAATATGACTCCACATGTCAATATACTATTTACAGGTCATTTAAAAAATCATATTAAATTCAACATATAAAAATATTATTAGATAATATTGTGATTTTTTTTCATTTTTGCAGACCCCACCTGTTTCCCAGTGGTAATAATAAGTCGTCAATCGCGACGAGTCCTCAACTCGGTACCACGCAGTGCCCAGACCTATGGCACCCAGGATTGACGCCAGGAGCGCCAATCCCAGGGACACCCAATTGAATGTACCGTAAAGTCGTTCTCGTCGCATTTCGTTTCGATCTATGGTGGTTCTTGCCACCGTGTAAACCTCTTCCGCTTCTTTCTTTTTCTTTTTCTTTTCTCCTTATTTTCTTTTCCTTTCAGGAAGCTTCATGATGGTGGAATGCACTAAGGAGAGGTTACAAATACTCTAGGAGGAACGGGTAGTGATCTGATGTTGGATGGCATCGAGTTGCGCTATGACGTCTTGAAGTTGTTCTTTGTCCATCTCGAACCGGACCACCTTAGACTTCTCTTTCTCTTCGTCCTGTGGCAAGAAAGGGGTGCGCTTAGGAATGACGGTCCGGTACGCGTGGGAGGGAGAGGAGAGCCTACCTTCTTGCCCAGAGTAAGTTCGACGATCGCGACCGGCTCGTTCATTTCTGAAACGGCACGAGCTTTCGACTTGACATCAATCCGCCAGGCAAACTTCTGCAGGCCTGCTCCCCACATAGCGTTCTTTCGCACCTTTGCGTGCAGCTGCAGCGAGAAGTCAGAAGGCATAACAGTAATCAGTAGGTATTGCAGCGTGGAGAGCATACCTTGTCCTTGTTGAGGGTCCAAAACTTGACAATTATCTCTTGTTGCGTAGACGTGAAGTCCGACTGTGACATGACACTGGTCAGTATATCCTCCATACAGGCCGAATGCACGTTCACGTATACCTTCTTCAGGAGCTGCTGCAACTGGGCAGGCTGTCGATTGTGATAGGCCGCATCGCCAATAAGTGAGACACATCGCTCAAACATGGCAGTCACGTCTGGCTCAGCACAGAGGAGTTAATTGCATTATTTAATACATGTGTCAAAGAGTTGCGCGAGTTTACAAAAATAATTATGCTTTTAGTATCACTCTTACTTAAATTTTTATATATAATTTTAGGAAATTCAATAAAAAGCATAAATTGAGGTACGCACCTTCGACGGAGACATCGTCGTGTTGTGGAAACACTTGCTCCTTGATAAAGGCAGGGCTGATTTGCTCGTCGTTATCGAAGGTTCGCTTCACTACTCCGTTCAACACTGCCGCGAACCGTGCTGCGTCTTCCATTTTGTCTGAACGTAAATAAACAAAACAATTGTTTGAGTGAGGTTTTTCCTAACCTTTTTCTAAATGGAAAATAAAAGAAAACAATATTTCTTCATGATCGGCCTGCTGCAGGAAAAAACCGGGATGGAAGACCCTAGACAAGGTTGTCGTTGCGCAAGTGCATTTGGCATTTGTATTGTACAATTATTGTGGAAGCAGCTGTGCCGTGGGTGGTCGGCAGGGTTTTGAGTGCTGCCGGTGAATAGTTGGCAGGAGGAGGCCTGCGAAGGGTTCTCTCTTCGAAACAGACAAGCATGGCTTCCCTATGGAGCAGCGCGCCAGTGTCGCCGAGGCGCGTCGGTACGAGTGCCAGCAGTGAAGCACTCCATGATTCTTCATCCGGACTGACCTCGCCTCGGTCCAGTAGCCCTAGTCGCTCGTACTCGACCTCAGGTACTGCGCCAGCACTACGCTTTTCGTTTTATTGTGGCCTCCCTCGTCCCTTTCGTTTTCTTTCTTATCTGGAATTCCAAGCATCTCCTCTTTCACGTGATTCGTTTCTCTGCGGTGGAGAGCTTGTGGATGAACTTACATTGGGTGGGACAGAAATGGGCGAGGAATCACCGACGGGATCATTCTGGCGACGTCTCAAAAAGAAGGTGGCGGAGCCATTCGTCGTTAGCAGTAGGAGAGGAGTAGGCAGCAACTCTCCGAGTCGCGACAATTCAATGGAAGTAGCGGCCCAGAAAATGCGTGAGGCACAGGAGGAAGAGAACACTAAAACTCGAGTCAAGGTACGACTTCTTTGATTCCCTGGTATGAACGGTCATCTGACTCATCAACACTACAGGATATCATCCGCCGCGATCTCCTGTTTTATCCAACATTCCGTAACGCTCTTCAGGGCAATTCTGAGCGTACCGAAAGGGCATTACGCTACGCTGAGCTCTACGATCGCTACAAGGACCTCTACTCCCCTCTCCTCTATGAGGACCCGGAGGACAGCGATTGGAGCATGAGCAGCGATAAGGATGATTCCATGTTCCTTGAGGGATTTGACCCTAAACGAGGTAATGGCCAGCCTATTACGTTGCTGAAGGGAATAGGTACCAATTCCTTTCTACAGCTGCGTCGTTCTTCAGCAAGCAGTCAATACCTAGCCATGTTGCTGAGGCTGACATATCCTGGGCTAAGAGCAGTATTGAGGTGCACTTGAGTCGTTACAGTATTAACTGTCCACTCCTTACTGATTGCCCTTCTTGACACAGGACAAAGAAATTGCTGATGAACTCGCCAAGATGCAAAAGAAACTCAGAGATCGCAATGAAATCTACGTGCTCCTGACTGCTGCAAAACGCCAAGTACGTACGCTGTGTATGATTCTTGAGAAGACGCAACTTCCTGATTGCCTCAATGAGCAGGTTCTTGGAGCGGGCTTCAAGACAGTTCGATGGGAACAGAAGTCTTCACGAGAGCTTGCAGATTTGTTTGGCAGTGAGGATCGGGCACGAGAAGTACAGAGGGTAAGTTGACTCTTGTTATTCATTTTCTTGGCTTAACCCGTTCTCTCTGTCCATTACAGATGGATTTCTCTCAGAAGGAGAAAGTATTAAGTGGAGTTAAGGCCCAGATCAAGGAACTCGCGAAGTATCAAGAGGAGATAGCTCATCATTATGCATTCTGTCAAGAGATCCTCAAGCGCGCCTCTGATGCCCTCCAAATTGATGCCCTCGTTCTCAAGTACATGCGCAATTTCCTCCAGCACGAATATTTGTGCTGATCATCCTACTATCCAGGCTCCGATCGATAGCTCTCGCTCATCGAGATGAGTGGGCGACAGAAATAGGTCGTGAGCTTGCCAAAAGAAGGGTACTATGTCTTTCTCCTTTAGATCTTCTCAAATTAACTCCTATTTCATTGTTTAGGAGGCGCTGGAGAAGGAGCAGCAGGCAGAAAGGGAAAGAGAGAGGCAAAGAGAGGAGGAAATGCAAAAGGCCAACTCTCCTCGCAAAGATAGATTGGAAGAAGATGAGATCACGGAAGAGACCAGTGGTACCAGCTATCCTTTCAGGTGCCTCACTACGTTGTCCTTACGCCCCGACGTTCAGCCCAAACCCAACAGGAGGAGTCGCTGTTGTACGAAATATCATCTAAGGCCCGGGTTGTGCATTTTGAGCCTCCACCAAGCACTCCAACTCCGACTCCAGCCATTCACCCGAAAGCGCTTAGCAAGTTCGTCTCCTTTTGAATGTGGTGGATTGTCGCGCCTCTGATTTGGGGTGTTCTATCCTTTAAGGTTGTTGAGTCTGGAAGCAGGAGGATCACTACACTTGCCCAAGATGATGGCCATCAATTTCTCTGATGAATGCTCGTCTCGACCTTCACTGCAACAGGATGAAGGGTATGTTGAGCCCGCTGTACTCCAGCAAAATCCACCAATGTTAACTTCTGCCAACAGTGAAGAAGAACTGGGCTCGCCCGTCGTGTCCAATCAACACAAGTTCGTCTCAGTGAGGAAGAAGCAACAAAAGCCAACCTTAAATGAGGTCTTCATCATCGGAAAGAGAGGCGTGGGGCGAGATGACTCAAGTGAGGAAAAGACAAACGAATCCAATGACAGTACGACTCAGGACAAACAAGTGGATGAAAAAGCGAAGCCCGAAGAAGCGGAGACAGACAAGGCTACTAAAGAAGAAAAGACAGCAGAGGACGAGTTCATCATCCTCTTCAAGTACGATGGAAAGGCCTATCGATGCAATGAGAAGGAGAAAAACATCCTTGAACGCCAGGTCAAGGTACTTGATCCGAGCACCTTCAGGATGTTGCTGGAGGATTTCCAGCTGGCGGTCTTCGCCGTACTCGACGAACCGGCTCAGAGCAACCCTCCTGCCGATACCAACACCACAGAAGAGACCAAAGCCGAAGAGGACGGCAGCGATGATGATGAGGAAGAAGAAGCCGAGGGCGATAATCAAGCTGATGAGGTCGAGCCGACGGTAAGCGAGCAGGGCGGAGAGACTAAAGCCAAAGGAGGCGCCAGCAGGAACAGACGAAGGCGTAGGCGAAGGGGTAACAGGAATAGGAAAGCCGGAGGGCAACCTCAGACACCTCAAAAGCCTGAGCCAACGTCTCAACCTTCACAAGGAGTGGAGCTCGGCGGGCGAGTGTGGACCAAGTCGCCAGCGTCTCCCTTCAATCCTACGAAGCGCGCTCACCGCTTGGCGGAGAAGAACAACACCGTGCGCGATACTATGAGGCGGCGTATGCAGCTGGCCTACGAAGAGGAGGTCAACAAGGCGCGAGTCGGAAACGACCCGGGCAGCCCACTCAACTGGAAAAGGAAGCAGGGAGGAAGCCACGGAAACTGACGAAGTGTAATCACCCACGCACGGGTCAGCTTTCTCCTTCCCCCACATGTACCAGCTTACAAGGCAACAACGCGGATACGGGCATCGTTATGGAAGGTAGGAGTTTCCTAACTTGACTTATCTCATGTTCGTGTGACTGCACACTCAGCAAGGGAAGGTCAGACCTCGTCTTGGCGACCGACGAACTCGCTCTTCCTCTTCCACCTTGGCTCTCTCGCTCTCACCTCCACCTCCTTCCCTCTTCCTTCTTCTTAAGATATGGTCCCGCTTGGACGACGAAAGAGAGATGCTGAAGAGAAGCGCAAACGGGAGGAGAATACCCATCTGACACGACGGGATAGCCCGAGCCTTCCAAGAAGTGGCCGAACCCTAGCGCTGACCGAGGAGAACCTGCGCCAGCTCGATCTTATCTCGGCCGCGTCGGCCGAACAGTCCAGCACGAGCACGAGCACGAGCCAGAGCCCTGAACTCCTCACACCTCAGGAAGAGTCGAACTCAGGCAGTACCAGTCCGGTATGGGTGGCTTCGTCCCCTCGCACACCAAGAGATCTTCACTCCATCTTCCTGCAACATCAGCAGCAACAAAGGAACCCAATTACTGGGAGTGCTGGCAGGGGACTGCCTCCCCTCATGGTTGGCTCTGCCAAGAAGGCAGTCACGATAACCGTTACCACTACACAGTCTCCGCTCTACTCTCCCTCTTCAGCCAGCCCCACACCGGAACGGCACAGTCGAGCGACGCCCAAGCTGGAGAGGCTGTTCAGCAAGTTCAAGCGACCCTCGGCAGCACGACGGAATAGGCCAGGGCCAGGGCCAGGACTTCCACGAACATGGAGTGGGGATGATCTTCATGACCACCTTCCTCATCTTTCCTTCCGGTCCAATGTGTCGTCCATCTCTCTGCTCACGCCAAAAGGAGAGGGCGGCAGTCTCCCTACCAGTCCCCGATTCCTCACTCGCTCTCTCCTCCACTTCCCTGGCTTCCCGTCGTCCAGCCATAAGCGGGAGCCCAAGCCTCAGATTCCGGTCAACACGTCACTCGCATTCGAATCCGTGTACGGTGAGCTCGCCATCAAGGTTATCTATCAGCCATATGTGCAGCCTCAGCCACAGGCTCAACCGAGCACGCCGCGAAGGAAGAAAAGAAAACCTTTGCGCGACATCTCGCTACTTCGAGTTAACGAAAGTAAGCTTGACTTCGGTTTGGTTGTGCATCAGCTCGAAGTGATGCATCGGTTCCATGCCCGAGGACTGGGGATGGAGCTGTGGTACCTCGACAAGGACGGCGACGCGCTGCGAATCACAGATACGCCGGGTCTCATCTACGCGTGCGAGGAGTGGCGTCATCAGCTCACCAAGGCTCAAAGCCAGGTGAAGCGAGACAATAACAACACCAAGTTAGTGTTTCCCAGCATGCGTATCTACGTGAACGAAACGCCATGATGCTCTCAGCATGGGAGACACGACAGGAGAGGCCGGCGAGCGGATGCTGTACAGACGTTTTGTTTTCGACTTTGCGAAAATTTTTCGCAAACGTAAATCAAATTAAGTTAATATTTGCAAACTCTTCCACGAATTGCATTTTCTCTTATTTATTTAATTTTTCTTTTATCCAACGCGGTCCCTCAGAAGATCTGAACTTTTCGGCACGTGATGACCACGCTGAGCAGAGGGTTTGTGGCGCGATGTTTGGAGGAGGAGGAGAGGGACGCAAAGCCTGTGCTGCGTGTGATGTCCTGCGCCTCGTTGCCGCAGCGTGGTGGACTCAACCCAGTGGGTGTTGTGCGCTACAGGTACCATCCTTTTTTCTTTATTCTTTCGGAGCTAAATTGTAACACGATGGGCGATTCTGGTTCAGACTACAACTCTCTGATGGGGAAGGGACGATTCCTGCCATCCTTGCCACACAGGTATCTTTTCCTACATGCCGAAACCGTTGATAGTTGACCTGCTCGCTCACGTGGATGCTTGTGGTGTGTGTAGCTAGCCTCGATGGCGGAGAAGGGCGAGGTGGGGGCTGGCTGCATTGTGCGGCTGACTGAGTGGGTAGGACATACTGTGTTGAACAACAAGATGTACGCCCATTCATCGTGTGACCCCATTTCAATTCTTTGACAAACAGGACTGACTCGATGATACCCGCCTCAGAATGATAGTGATCTTGCTAATGGAGGTGCTGGAAAAAGCATCAGGCGACAGTTCTGAGAATACACCGCGGGCATCAGCCTCACAAGTGCTCAATCCTCCTTTGCAATCTCCCTTCCAGTTCTCGGCACCAGCATCGAGCCCCACGTTCTCGCCTTCGACGTCTTCTGTGCCCACCTTCTCTTTGGGAGGCAATCAGTCATGTTTTCCCTCGCCCTTGAGTTCGCCTTCGCGTCTCTCTCCTTGCCAACCGCCGCTTCCAGCGAAAGCAACTCCACAGAAGCAGAGATCGGACATTACACCAATATCAGCACTTAATCCGTATCAGGTAGCTAGACTCCGAGCATGTGTGTAGCCAAGGCTCATGAACTGATGAAGGAGCTCTTTCTTCTATTCTAGAACCAATGGACCATATGCGCTAAGGTTCTTTTTAAGTCCGGAGTGAAGCTCTTCGCATCTGCTCGGTACATTCTACTTCGCCCTGCCCTTATGCGTTCCTGTAGTTGATTTCTATCTCATCGTTTACATCCAGAGGCACAGGCAAGCTTATGACAATTGATCTTATTGACGCTCAAGGAACTGAGATAAGAGCAGTCCTGTTCAATGAGGCTGTTGACAAGTTCGAGAGTCTCTTGGAGATTCAGAAGGCACGCCATGTCCACGTCACTCTTGATGCTTGCACTCCGTTAATCCCAATGACAGGTCTATTACATTTCCAAGGGACACTTGACCATTGCAAATAAGAGATTCTCAACCACGGAGCACGACTATGAGATCAATCTTGATGTTAGATCAGTCGTGGAACCGGGTTCTGATGACTTTCCCAAGCAACTCGGGCAATTCCACTCGATCGAAGAGATTAACACGCGGGAAGCAGGCTCACACGTGTCCGTCATTGGTAGGTCCTATGGCATGCTCGATCAGATATTGTGCTCACCCTTGATCAACACTTTAGGAATTATATCTCAGATCAGTTCGCTGTCGGAGATAGTGCTCAAGACTGGATCGAAATGTGTGAAAAGGAAGATAGTGCTCAAGTCCCGTAGCGCCTCGGTGGAGGCTACGCTTTGGAATGATGTAGCCAAGACATTCCAAGGTCAGTTGGGCGACGTAGTCATTGTTCGCAATGCAAGTATTTCAGAGTACAATGGTATGAACTCTGCTCCTGATGAGGTGTACGTATTGTCTCAACTCACACACTGTTGGACCATTGGCAGGCGGAAAGTCGCTGAACGTTCTTTCTGAAACGGCCTTCTTCTTTAATCCAGATATTCCCGCTGCAGTTGAGCTAAAATTATGGTACATCCCTCAAGTTGCTATTGCTAGTGCCTCCACTGAAACAGGATCCTTGTTCAGGTGGGAATCAGAATCGTACATCTCGCCTTCAGCCGCAAGACCCCCGCGAGACAGTGCAAAGAAGGCGAGAAAGCCAGCAAGGGCTCGTGAACAAGTTCCATCAGACATCACTCCGATCTCAGCACTAAATCCATATCAGGTAAGGTTACTTCCTGTGAAGCATCAATATCAACTCGTTCTCACTCACTCCAATGTTCAACTTTAGTTGCGCTGGTTGATTCGGGCGAAGGTGTATAAAAAGGACGACATGAAGGAATTACATACTGCCAAGTGCGAATGTCCTGCCTCTACCTTTCTGAGTCGCCCTTCTCAACCTCTCACCATGATCAGGGGCCCAACAAAAGTGTTATCGGTCTACCTCATTGATGAACAAGGATCAGAAATCAAGGCCACCATGTTTAATGAAGCTGCTGAAACCTTTTACGACTTATTGCAAGTGGATCAGGTAACTTTTGATTTGCCAATTCCCGTCGCTGAATTGACCACTAACAACTTCACGACCCTCCAGCTCTACACTATCTCCAAGGGCAGTGTGAAAATCGCCAACAAGAAGTTTTCAACGATAGAAAACGACTACGAATTGATTCTAAACACAAACTCAATTGTCGAGAACGTGCCAGACACGTTTCCTGCAGTTGTCTTTCGCTTCGAGCCGCTCCTGGCCATGTCCAAGAAGGAGGTCAACAGCTCAATCAGCACCATTGGTATTCTGCTTATCTTGCTCGATTCTTACTGTTAACTACCCTTAACAGTTGTTTTTGCGGCAAAAGGGGTGATAACGCAGGTGAATGAGCTTGCCTCCACGAAGATGGGATCAGGATTCTACCGCCGAGTCACATTAGCCTCTCCTGAAGTTGCCGTTTATGTGACTCTGTGGGGAGAGGAGGCAGAATCGTTCCATGCAGATGTTGGAGATGTCCTTGCGCTGCGCAACGCCAAGATATCCAACTGGAATGGTGCGTGTACCCTTCAGCTAGGTTTGATCCAAGCTAACATAGCACTCCTGGGCTGTGTTAAGGTCGTTCTCTGTCAGCAACCAAAGAGACTTGCTTCCTCGTCAACCCGGAGGTTCCTCAAACGTCAGTATTGCGAACTTGGTACGCTTCAATTGCCCCTGTCGTTTTTGGTTCATCAGAGCCTTCATTCTCACTCCTTCATCTAGGTGGCAATCGAACAAGTCCTCCTCTGTTGTCACACGAATTCCCCCTAAGCGCCTGTCATCTACCTGCAGAACTGTGCGCTACATTAAAGAATCATGTGGCGTGGTACGACCAGCTCCTCTGAGCTTCCTTAACACAGTCTAAGTCCTTCACAATTTAGGATAAGGTAGAGTACGTGAGCGTTAGAGCGACAATTGCGCATATACGGAAGGGCGCATCGCTCTACTACGAGTCATGCCCCGAGTGCTCCAGAAAGGTGCTTCTTGTCAGCCGCAAACTGTTTCTTTACTTACGTGAACATATCATGCAGGTTATTCGGACAGAACAGGGATACCATTGCATCAAATGCGACACAGCAACGCCACACTTCCGTCCCAGGTACTCAGCAATCCTTTGGTATGGATGAATGCTGGTCAAGCTAACGCACTCACGTACAGGTACATAGTACCTATATTGCTGATAGATCACACAGATGCTGTGTGGGCTACAGCCTTCAATGACACCGCAGAAGTCATTCTTGGCCTTTCCGCAGCCGATTACGCAACTCTCCCCGACGATGCCGCCCGGGACGCGGTAATCTACAACGCTCACTTCAAGCAATGGGAGTTCAAACTTCGTGCGAGCGAGGACAGTCTGGTCGACCAAACCCGCGTGAGGTTCGCTGTTGCCTCCATTGCCTGTGCATCGGACTTCGCTGCTGCCTCAGCAGAAGCCATCGAAAAGATTCACCAGTCCCTTCGACCCTAAGCCGCTGCGCCCACGAAACAGCAACACCAAACGGAAACCCAGGTGTGTCCAAGATCTTCGATAGGAAGCAGGCCGACTACAGACAACAGTAAAGCATGTTCCACTTCTTTACAGCTTGCCGAGATCCTTGGTGAGCAGAATCTTGGGCTCTGTGAATTCCTCGATTGTGTAGCGCAGTCCCTCCCTGCCCACTCCGCTGCTCTTGATTCCGCCATACTAGTCCACAAGAACGAAGGTCATTATCATCGATGCTGATTCATCGCGATAAGATCGGAAAGTACCGGTTGGGCATCCACGCGTACTGAGGGAATATCGTTGATAACAACACCACCAACCTGCAGTTGGTCGAATGCGTACCAGGCCTTGTTCCAATCCTTGGTAAACACACCTGGCAGGAGAAGCTTACTCAAAGGGCCCCAACTTTGCACTGATTACGTTAGACACGTACCAGCCTGCAGACCGAAACGCGACTTGTTTACTTCCGCTATGGCCGTCTTAAAATCGTTGAACTTGTACAGCACACAGATTGGGCTGCAGAAGCAAACGCATCAGTACTCGTTGCTCGTACATCAGTAATATCACGTCCGCACAACATACCCAAACGCCTCTTCGCACGCAAGTTTGGCGGAGCTAGGCACCTCCTCCATTATCGTCGGGTCTACAGGGTCAAAAAGCTTTAGAATGGAATGCAACGCAATTAGCAGCGCGCAAACGTACCAAAGACAGGACCATCACGTGAACCGCCAGCAAGGAGCTTGCCTCCCTTTTCCTTGGCCTGTCGGGCATCAATCGTTAGTACCGCTACTATGACGGGAGCGTAGAAGGATGACTCGGTACCTCGTTGACCCAGGATTCTAGGCGCTTGGCAGCGTCCTCACTGATCATGGGTCCAACAAAAGTGTCCGCATCGCTAAGATTTGAGGCCAGAAAGTCAGGGCGAGACAGCAGCACAGCTAAGAGAGATGAGGTACAATGGATCGCCCTTCTTGAGGTGCTTGACGTGGGCGAGCAGCTTCTGCTTGAGTTCGTCATAGATAGACTCGTGTGCGTACACACGCTGCACAGAAATGCTAGTGATCTGGATAAGCAGCTACTACGCAGAGAGTAAAGCGATGATGACGTACCAGGACTGGCCAGAATAGTAGAAGGCGCCAAATCCGATGCGCGAAACTACATGATCTACATCCGATCCGGCGTCCACCACACAGGCGGCATCACCACCGAGTTCAAGCAGCACCTTCATTCTTCCAGCCCCTCGCTGAAGGGCGAATCCGACCTGCTCGCTGCCAGTAAAGGAAAGAGCCTGGATTCGAGAATCCGTGGATAGCTTCTTGGCGTCCTCCAGCTTGCATGGGAGCACTGAGAAAGCCTGTCCCAACATGCTGAGTTAACACAACATTGTAAAGTAGTTCCTATACAAGTGGGCCGTACTCCATCAGGAAGGCCAGCCTTGGACAAGATGTCACCAATAAGGAGTGCGCCCATGGGTGTGACATCTAGATGGAAGTTGAGTTGGATGTTCACGCGTAAGCGAGGCGAGTTGCATACCGTTGGGTTTCAGAACGAAGGGACAGCCGGCAGCAATAGCAGGTGCCACCTTGTGGGCTACAAGATTGATCCTGTCCGGGATGAGCTAGATCAGCAGGCACTTCACATTCGAATCAAGAATTCGCAAGCGCGTACGGGAAGTTGAAGGGAGTGATCATGGAGATAAGGCCGATGGGGAAACGTCGCACGATTCCAGTAAAGCCGACGTTCCTTGAGGAGACATCCAGCGGCAAGTACTCGCCATACTGTCGGATGGCCTCTTCGGCACCGATGGTGAACGTGTCGAATGCACGCCCAAGTTCGGCCTTGGCGTCCTTGAGTGGCTTACCGGCCTCCTAGATATCGGACCGCATAGCCAAGTGAGCGACCTGCAAACGTTCCAAACCAACGAACTGGCGGAACGGGAGCCCGTTACCACGCAGAGAGCATGAAGGAGTTCGTCTTGACGTTGCTCGATCTGGCTGGCACAGTACAGCAAAATCTCCTTCCGCTTAAAGTTGGGCAACTCCTATTGCACGAAATAGGACATAAAAGAAGCAATTAATATTAATTTTATAAAACTCAGCGTAAGACAAATAAATAAATAATAATTTTTGTTTAAAATTATTATTTATTTATTTTTTAGTATGCACGTACCCGCATCGGAACGGTGGCCTCGTGCGCGAGCTGCAGCGCCGTCTCGATCTCTTGTGCACCGGCAAGGGAGACCTCATACCCTACCTAACCGAGTGTCACCCCCACCCCACCATTCTCTAATCTTCAGTACCCGCGGCCTTTTCCACGGATGTGCGTACGCACCTGCTTGGTGTACTTGTCGAACACCTTCAGGGTGGTGGCAGTGGTGACGGGTTTGCCGCCCACAAAGATGGGGAAAACACGTCCCGCAGCCGCTGTCTGTCTCTTCATCTTCCGGTCTTGGGTTCTTTTTTCTTACTTACACTGTGTCGCCAAATTGTATGGTGTGATTGAATCGCCGAGCGGACTGAATTTCCCTCAGATCCCATTTACGCGTTTTTGGAAGAGTTGAATTACTTCATTTGAATTTTGTTGATTTATTTGTACCATTTCACACTACAAATACACACAACATATATTTACACAAAAGAAGCCTGCTCTGTGTGGCACAGTTCACCTCCGCCTGATACAAGGAAAGACAGGGATTAGCAATTTGGAACCAGATGAAAGATCATGTTAAATGTTTAATGGGGGGTTTATCAGGGCTTGACTTCTATAATGATTCCTCATGTGATTCATTTTGGAATCAATTTCGGACAGATAAGATCATCATTTTAAAATTCCGGAGATGAAGATGAAAAAATTGGACGATTCATACCTACACGGAGATGGCCACTATTTTTAAGAAGTACCAGCAGCTTGTACCTGCAGAAGAAAATTGAGTGAGTGTCCAGCACACCTGGGAAAGTGATTCAAATCACACACAACAGAAAAAGACTCAGAGTGAACTATGGTGTTAAGATGAATCATGAGCCGCTGGTGTGTAAGGCCAGCGTCATAGTCATGGAAGAAGCATCATGTGGGTGGGACACACAACACTTGTGAGTGGTGGTCCGTACCTCTTTTGTCTGTGGTGTTGTGTTGTAAGCAGGGAATAAATAAAAACAAAAAGAGATATAAAAGAAGGATTTATCTGGACACATAAATAAAATTCCAGGATAAATTCGGGTATAAAACAGGGAAATATTAGGCCACGGTGGGTTGGGCTAGATCAGGGCGAAGACCGGACGAGCTGGCTCGCGAGCACTTCTTGTGCGAGGAGCTTCACCTCTGGGGCCACCGTCATGTTACCGACCTTACGCATGACTTTGATGCAATCCAGAGACGCCAGTTTGGCCTTTCCGTCCTCTGTGTGGTACATGCACACGTACATTCCCAAAAGCACAGGTCATATTAAGAGGCCTGGACAATTTCATGAATTGAGGAAGCGTACGATCAAGAGAAAGATAGTACAAAGCACGCAGAGCCCATATCTGCTCCTCATATTCATGAGATTCTGCACAGCTAAGGATAACGCGAAGCACCTCTTCCCGCTTCCTCCTTTCTCGCTGATCCTCTGCGCAGGATACTTAGGATTAATGTTCCGTTTTTCGAGTCCAAGCAAGCCCTCAGTACCATCTAGGGACAACTGTACAAGAGCAGCCAAGCAATAGGCCCGCGTCACTGAAGAACTGTTTGCAGAATTTGTGAGAAAGTTTTCCAATGCCTCGACTGCTCCGTAGCTTCCCAATCTTCGTCGCACAGAGCCTAAGTAAATCAAATGATCAACTCATCACTCAGGATGAGTACCAAACACGCAAGAGAACGTACTGGTGAGTGCCAATTGGCCAATGGCTGCGGCAGAGTAGAGGCGTGCAGTATCATTAGTGTCGTTATTGAAGAGATCCACTATCGCTTCAACGGCATTTAGATCTGCAGCACGTTTGCGTGCTTCATCTGAGAGCGAGGATATCAGTCTCGCTTACTGTGAGATCTTGGTACGTTCTTTTCCAACCTGTAGTCGCAAGATGAGAGAGGAGGTGGGCAGACTGAACTCGGAGCTTGGTATTCTTACTGCGCAGATACTCAACAATTTTATCCAGCACCTTTGTACCGAGAACGCGATTACTGCAAGACAAAAAAAATGGTAACTAAGTCCGTTCAGTGTCTAGCATTGCCAACAGACGACTCACCGATAGCTGTCATTTGATGCGAGTACAGCAAGGATATTCACTGCAGGAGCTTTGACATCATCGTAGGGATTCTTTATAACGGTTTTAATAAATGACGCCAATCCGCCCTCGCCAACCCGCAGCCGATAATTACCTGGGCATGTAGCCTGTGAGCCACAATAATAGACAAAAGCATAAAGGACGCACGGTCATTGGCAAAGTGGACCAATGCCTTAAGAGCCCACTTACGGCAGCTGTCATTGAGTCTGCCGTTGACCCCTAACAAGAGATTGTACAATCCGCCCTTTCCAGCAATCACCGCTCGCCAAGAATCTGTGAGGCATAAGGAAGTGAGGCAGAGTTCGTATGAAAAGAAGTAGCATCCTCGCAACATACCGTAGTGAGAAAGGCGTGCGAGTATATGACAAGCCACGGCCTGAGGTTCTAAGTATCGAGAGATTACCAGCATCGATGTTGCCTCTATAAGGGTTTGGCGTGCTTCCTCGTCCATTAACATACCTGCAGCAACAACGTCAATATGCTCGCCATCTGCGTCTAGTTGAACGTTTAGACATAGTACCGTATGGTGTCAGTGCCAGGATCGCCTTTGCTGCATCAGTTTGATAACTTCGTTCATCCAACATGGATAATTTGAGGAGCGGCTCCATGAATTGTGCAGTAACGGCTTCTCTTGGATCTTTGTCTGTGTATTGTATCAAGATGGGTTTAGTCTAACAAGCTCAGGCTTGAATATAAAGTAGAATTGTACCGCGTTGAGCCAAGCGGGCCAGCGCAGTACACGCTTTGATGGCGATAGGAGACTCCGTTTGGCTGATCGCCAGTAAGACGTATCTATACTTCTGTGCAATCGCATCATGATATTTTTCTGCGATATCACTCACTCGTAAGCCAGCTTCATCTCCCTTGCGCCAAAGGAACAGGATACCTGACTTGCAGAGCTCCGCCAGCACGTCGAGTCCCTTCATAGAAGCGACATCAGGAGATAGTTCTTCCAATACCTGCAACACGCCCTTCTCTATAGCCATATCTCTATTCGGATCTGTTGTACATGTTTGACATTTCAGCTTCATTCTATCAATCCACTGGGGGCTCAGGCCTTACCATGAAGGTAAATGAGGAGTGTGAGGAAGTCCAATGCCAGGCTCTGAGTGTACGGATACCACGAGCAGCCCACGGCCAACTCCACTAGCTTGTCATCTGGTACAAGGTGACGTCACACCACATACATCAGTGATGAGAATCCACATTGAATGCAGCATACAGCAGAATGGATGTCGTACTGGCCAAGACACATCCGCCGGCAATGGACACCAATGCAGCTGCCCCGATGATGAGCGCTCGGCGTTCTTTTTGTCTTTGCTTCGCGGCACTCAGGAGCGTCTTCGACCGCACCACTCCTGTATGATGGTATTAATTGGCCATTTATGATTCAAAAATAACAAATATAAACAAATATACTCTCAATATGTATAAAAAGTATATCATATACTATTAATTAATATAACAATTAATATTTTTTTTGAGCAGTACCATTGGCAGCGAAAAAGGAGACTTGGCGCTGGCCGGAAGCTAATGGCCGGGCCGAGGTGACGAAGGCGAGTGGCCATCGGCCTGTCGTTATCATGGTGCACGGGACGCCGGGCGAACACCGAGAGGAAACCGTGCAGGTGGTCCTCAGCGCACCGGCAGCGGCCCAGCGAGGCCGCGGGAGGCAGAACCTACTCGGCCCCTGCATAGGCTTGAATAGTTACGAGAGTAAAATGAAACTATTTCAGAAGAGGTTTCAAAAACCGACGAAACATTTCGGAAACAGCTCTAACGGGATTACGTCATGGTTGCACGTAAGTGTTAGAAAAGGAGACGCACACTCCACGAGCATTCACCGCAAGGCCGAGGTCTCTCGTGCACCGTGAAGGTAGCTGAAGGTCACCCGCGCAGTGCACCAACTCTTTAAAGAGCGAAGAAGATCGAAGCGACAGCGTTTTTCACTTCCGACTGCAAACAACTTTTTTTGTTTCCGAAACGCAAACGCAATACAACGGAGAAGGAAGCGCTGCCATCTGCGTTGATGAATCTTCCACCTCCCGACGATCTCGCGCTGTCCGCCCCTCTTTCGTCCGTAAATCCTTTCGGCTCCTCTTCCTATAGTGTGGAGGACTTAGCCGCGTCACCTTCTGTGGTGCTCTCGGAGCTTATGCACCCGGGTGCGGCGGAGCCGATAACAGCCCTTGCAGGCTGGGTACTATTGGACCACCCAGTGACCCAGCCTGCCGGCAGTGAGTGCGCAGCGGTGGACACCAGCTCCTCCCGACCAGCTTCGCCCCAGCCTGTGCAGGCCGTCGGCCCAGCGCCCGGTTCTGTTTTTGGCGGGGTGGTTACAAGGCGTAGCTCCGATGACGAGGAAGACGCTAACGATTGTTCCGTCGAAGGCGATCCAGAGGAAGCCTCTTGCGACAAGCAGAGTTGTGCCGAAGCAGGCATGCTGGCCGAGGATCCTCATGGGGACGAGGACTTTCCACACGCCACTCCGATTTCCCCAGAAGATGAGGATCAGAAGAGGTCGGTGGAGGACGACAACAGTGCCGCCGTACCCGAGGCAGAGGCGATACAACTGCAGCCGTTGGTGGGCCTGGCTACGCTGATGGGTTCATTGGCCAGCCTGTCAGCTCTGTCGTCGCTGTCCTCCCTCACGAGTCTCACTGCGCTAACGTGTCTCACGTCACTCACCGCCCTGTCTCACCTCTCTCAACTGTCCAGCTTGGCTTCCCTCTCCTCGCTTTCTTCGTTAGCGCCCTCCCCGTCTGTACTACCTCCTCTCAGTCCTCCATCCCTATCCACGCTCATCTCTTCTTCCACGTCACCATCTGCCCTGCCATCATCAACACCACCCATCGTTGCCGTAGCCTCGGACATATATCCCACATTCCGTGCCAATCAAGTCAGCGATCAGAGGAGTGAACTATCCTCGCCCACACCGGACAGTCACTGCGCCGGCCTTCCTGCTCCAACAAGTCTCCGACCCAATGAGGAGAACTGCATAACAGCCAACTCACACATCTTGCCACGGTCTACACCCGACAAGCTGCAATCGTTCCTCACGGCAGCTCTGGCCGCTCCCCAAGCGGGCACGTTTGGATTGCCTGAGTTTTCTGCCTCTCCATCCGCTTCTGAAGATCTGCCCACAGAGCTCCGCAGTGAAGATGGGGCGTTTCGGGCTTCTTGTACGAAACAGGAGGCGGAGGACAAGGGATGCTCTACTCCTGTTCCTATCTCCGAGCCAAAGGTCTCACAGGCCCTGCTTGGGCTGGATCCCTTATATCCTTCAATTGGAACGCCATTGCCACCACCATCTCTGGCGTCCTCGTCTTCTTCGATTTTAGCCGTACTTACAAAGACTACTGGAGATCCTGGAGATTCTGATGAGTTGTCAAAGTGTGCATTCCCTCCTGTGGACGATCTTCCTTCATCGGTCACCACTCCGCTCACTACGCGAGTATCTTCGTCTTCCCATCAAGTGGAGGCCGAGGAAAGCAGCATCGCTGAAACTATTACGCCCGAGATTGCACCTGTAATAGAAGACCACCAACAAGTAGAAGAGCCAAACTCTACTGCCATGGAGCGAGATTCTATCCGAACCGAAGATACCACAGCATCAAAGACACTACTCGTAGAGTGTGCGAATGGAACGATACACCAATACGCTAATCAGGAGGATGAACGAGAGCAGAAAGGCAGTCGCCAAGACTTCGTCATTGGAGCTAGACCGCCAGTCTCACCAGATGAGCCAAATAGTACGTAGACGGATCAATGGTGAGGTAGCTTCTGTCTTACACCAGCACTTCTGATGCACAGGTTACGAGGCTCGGCTGGAACGTGTTCAGAGAAGTATATACGACTTCTTTCGGAAACATGTTTCTCTGGGCAAGATACAAGTCGGCACGATACCATCCTATTTCCCAGGAACGGATGGTCAATGGGCT
Source organism: Acanthamoeba royreba (assembly GCA_000826365.1). NCBI lineage: Eukaryota > Discosea > Longamoebia > Acanthamoebidae > Acanthamoeba > Acanthamoeba royreba. The sequence continues at coordinate 4,556 of CDEZ01018140.1, read as the reverse complement.
CGGCTTCAAGGGTATGATACAGTGATCTTCCTGATGCTTCTGCTGTACTTGCCTGACATTCTTCTCCTCCGTAGAAAGCAGAAAAAGACTGTTAAAGCGAAGCAGCCTCGTATCCAAAACCACTATGAATCTTGGATGTACCACCTGCGTCATGTCAATACTGAGTGCTGCTCTGTGCTCTCACGCGACTTTTCGCCATCCAAACCCTACTCCCTTTTCTATGCTATCATACTGGACATGTACCATTTGCTCCTTGCTTTAGCGTTTGATGTGCTCTTTAACACTCCAAGATGTTCCTCATTTCAGGTGGAGTCGTACCGGCGACAATGTTGGATATGTCGGCTACGTCGGTATGGCACGCAAATCAGTCGAGAAGGAGCTGCAGAGCAACAGACGAGCAGCCAAGAAGATACTGCGATTTTTCTACAGCCTTGTTGCTGAGTACGAGTCACCATTTCACTTGCTCTTCATACTCTTTGTCTGATGCTCACTTCTCTGTACACGGCAGCGATCATCCCTTCAAACCTGGTCCATCAACTTCCCTGTTCCAGAACCTGCTGGCTCGTGTATTCTTAGAGAACAGCGAACCGACAAGCTTGGTAGCTGCCTTCACGATATACACACGAAGCGAGGATGATGAAGACGACCATTCGTCAAGGGTTGACCTCAACAGTCAACAGTGGGAGCGACGATCAAAGAATAACACCAGCGACAAGGAAGAGGACAAGCGAGCGCGGAGGGAACTGCGTGGCCTGCAGCAGGAGAAAACGGAACGCTATGCACTCAGCGGATTGTTGGGCGCGAATAAGTTGCTGTCGTGACACCACCGAAGAGCGCTTATCCGGTCCTCTGCTTCGACCACAACACCAAGCTTCGGCTCGGTTTGTACGTTAGGCCTCCTTTTGGTAGTTAAGGCATAAATAAGGAATAGAAAATAGTTAAAATACCTCCTATTTTCGGTCTTCCAAAGCTGGGATTTCGCAGAATCTGGAGAATGCGGTTTAGCTGTCGCCACAAAACACGTCCCTTTGTTCCTCAAGCCTGCAGTTGTTTTCCTTCCCCCTGGCATCTCTTCCGTTGGTGTACAGCCTCGCCTATCTTTCTCCCCTTCTGTCCTCCTTCCTCTTCTCTGAACATAGTCTCTTTCTCTCTGCAAAGTTTTAAGTTATACACCTGTACAGCGCCTCGCCTGCTGCCCAGCAAGAGGAGGTAGATCTCGGCCGTTTATCGCCCGTCAACGCGATGGAAGATCCGACGCGGGCAGAGCCGGCAGCAGACCTTGCCGAAGAGGAGGAGCTGCCGGAACTCGACAAGAGCCTATCGGCGCTCGTGGAGCATGAGCTTATGGCTGAGGAAGAGGAAGGGGACGACAAAAGCCCGGACGCCCAGGTCGGCCCCATGGCTGCCGAGCTGCCTCCTGGCTGGGAGTTCGAACTCTACGAAGGCGATCTCGAACAAGCCGCGCAACGTAAGAGGAGGAGCAGCCGCGCACCCCCAGGTACCTGCCTGCCTCTAGCACCACCGCGTCCCTTCATCAAATTTCAAGATTTCCTCTAATTTGAGTTTCGAATTTCTAATTCTCGCCCGAAAATTTGAACATCGAGCCGGAAAATGCCAAAGACGACATACAGAAATTAAAGATGAGTGCAGTAAAATTGACAATCAATTGCGGTCGGGGTGAACAGTCCGCTTCCCGTGCTCTACTTGGGAAACTGCTGCCGGTATCCCATTCCAGTTGATTGAGGAAGATCGCCAAGCTCGCGAGCTCTTGCAGAAGCGCAAACGAAGGAAAGGTGATCCACCTGGCGGCCTGAAGCGCTCAGTGTCCGCTCTCCGCAACGGGAAGTCGTCTCGGGATGGTACGTGTGCCCTCCGTATGACGAGACAGCTCTTGTCCTCACCACGGTAACTCGATGGCGGTGGACGTTGGTCAGAGGGCGATGGTAATGGAAGCAGCGACACAGGAGAGGAACATACCACAACCACACCGGCCACTAAGGAAGAGGTCAGTGGTAGGCACACGCTCACCGGCAGGCGGCTGAAGAGGAGGCGGTTCGACAAGAATGAGAGCAGCAGTGAGAACGGTGCGGACGGTGATCCAGAGCTGGACGCGGAGGACGATGGTGCTGAAGTAGATGAAGAGGAGGAAAAGGAGGTGGAAGAATGCGGTGCTGAGCAAGAAGTTGCCAGAAGTGAGAAGGATGATGAAGATGGAGAGCGAAGCGGCGACAACCTAAAGAGCACGGTTGCTGAAGAAGGTACTGCTAAGAACGAAGAAGGTGGTATGGCCGAAGTCAAGGACGAGCCTGCTTTAGAGGCCGACAGCGGCGAGGAGACTCTCCAAGCGCAGGATGACTCTTCCAATTCGGGCCAAGCGGATGAGGAGGAGGAAGGGGAGAGAGGAGAAGTAGAAGAGGAGGAAGAGGAAGAGCCTTGGGGACTCAAGAAACGGAAGAGGAAAACCAATGAAGGTAAGCATCACGAGCTTCTATCACCAGTCCACGAAGCATGAAAGGATTGTTGCTTACCAACTGTCTCCGTACCGGTCAGGTGGCAAACGCAAGCTCGCTCGAAAGAACCGTTCATTCGATGATCGAAGGGAGCTGTGGGATCAACTGTGGGAAGAGAAGTTTCAGGAACTCGTCAAGTACGTAATAAGCTTGCCAGTCCCAGAGAGCAGAACCTCTCCTAAGCCAGCCCTCGTGCAGATGGAGAAATGAGAAGGGTCAGTGCTCGGTGGCGAAGAATGATAATAACAAGACACTCGCCTGGTGGATCCATGAACAAAGGCGAAAGAAAAGACACGGTAAGTAATGTGGATCATCGATCGAGATAACGTTCAAACCTGATAGCTCGGTTGTGCATACAGGCACGCTCTCTGACTATCGGCTAGAGAAGCTGAACAGTATTGGCTTTGTGTGGAGCGTAGAAGGAGAGGGAAGAGGAGGTCATCGAAGGAGGAAGAAGAAGGAAGAAGTAAAGGAGGATTCTGATGAGTACAAGCCCGAGGCTGCTCCTAGACCCCCTCAGTCTCCGCCTGCGGAAAGCAATCAGGATGATGGACAGACATCTACTCCTGCTGCCTCTTCTGCCACCACTCCTCCTAAGGGCACCAAGAAGGGTGCCAAGGCCACTAGAGGCAAGGGAAAGACGGGGCGTGGAGGCCGGGCACGAAGTTTAAGCTGCCGTGCGGCGGCCACGGCAGCAACGGCCGCTATCAAGAAGGAGCAGGAGGAAGGCGAGGCAGATGATAGAATGGAACTTCTGGAAGATGAGCCCTCGCTTAAGCGCAAGGGCAAAGGCACCAAAGCCAAGACTCCTCGTACCACTCCTGCTCCACAGGAGACTGCTCGCCAACGAAAAGCAGATGAGCAGCCGGAGGTAGTGCCTCCTGTCCCGAAGGTCCTCACTTACCATACCCACCAGCCTGCTCTTGCCCTGCCGAGTTTCTATGACATGTTCCTGCGGCGAGAGGATGAGAGACGACGCGACAAGGAAGCTATGGAGGCGATGATGGCTCGCATACAGAAGGAGCGGGAGAAAGATAAGAAACGCATCGCGCGACTTGAGGAAGTTGTACGTGCGCTATCAATGGCCGGCCACGCGAATGGCCACACACACGTTGGTGCCCCCAACGGATACACCAGTGCAGCTGCCGGAGGCCCGGAGAGAACGAACGCCCACCGCCTGGGAACAGCTACGATGGAAGGTGGCGGCGCGCCTAGTCTCTCTACTTCCGCTCCAGCAAGCACTTTCACCTCTTCGCACCCATATGTGCCGAATGGGTTCGACCTCAGTCTGCCCGCGCATCTGCCCACTCACGCCTATACCGCTCCGTCCTCTGTCCCTCACCACCACACTGGCGCCCCTCCGCATCTGCCACCGCCCTTGCCGTTGCACACCACATCGCTGCCTAGCATGATTCCGACTGCCGTAGAGTCAGTACCCTGGAAGAAGCACCAAGATCATCATCAGCAGCAGCAAAGAGGGAAGGAAACGCAAGTACCAAGCGAGACAAAAGCACGCAGCGAAGTGGAGCAGCTGATGGAGGAGAGTAAGATTCTCCCCAATGTGGAGGAGCTTGAGATTGAACAGTTCTTCGCGTGAACGGAAGAAGGCTTCAGTCACGTCCGCTGCAGCTACTTTTCATTTACCTCGCACCTGTTTATCACCACATTTGCCAGAGGCAGAGTTTGTAGATCGACAAATAAACTTGTGAGAGGCCTTAGCCTGAGCAGCAATCCCTGAAACTGCTGTCATTCTAAAATGACGAAATGAGAGTATATTGACGATGTGCATAATTACAGAAATGATGTAGTTGAAACTAATTACAAGCAAGAGAGAAACAGTACGGTACTGCCCTTACTTCTTCCTCTTTCGCTTCTTTTGATCTTCTTCAGCTGAGTTATCCTTCGGATCCCTCTCCTGCATGAGATTCCAGCTGTTGAAAAGTTAGACGCTGAGAAATAGTCCAATGGAATGATAACGAGCCGTACTGTTCTTGACATTCTAAGGCAGTTCGCGGTGTACGTCTGATTTTGATTTCTGCCAACTTG
>CDEZ01018136.1:0-12437 GCA_000826365.1 Acanthamoeba royreba | reverse complement strand
CTCACACCACCTTCCGTCCCACCACTCGCGCTGGGAGTCCTCAAACGCTCTGCGAGTCCGCTACCCGAGGAGGTACCTCCTGTAAGCAGGGCCGACAACAATCCACCCACGATCTTCGAATCTTCTGTCGTAGCGATAAATGATAAGCGAGCAGAGGCAGTGCGTCAGAAGGAACTGCGCAAACTTGAAGCAGACGCCGCAACAGCCTCGCTGCAGAACAACGCATCAGACTACATGGTGGTGGAAGAACTATCACCCCATGTGTCCAAAAGTGCGGAAGGGCCAGAACAAGTCAAAGCTGGGCCACCAGAAGCGCGACCAATCTCGACTAATGGGCTCAATGGAACCCAATTCACCGATAGTGACCGCGTGATGCTGGCGCGACCGGGAAGCACCGAAATGAACATAATAGTGTGCCGAATATGCGAGCAGGTACGAACCATCAGAAGTTACCTAGGTTGAGTTATCAACACGTTAATGCTCATCGTTTGACACAGCCGGTACCGCTCAATCAAGTCGAAGCCCACGGAAACCTATGTTCCAAGTACACCAAGCCTCTGCTGTTGGTTGACTCAGCGAACAAGCGGTTGAAGCTTGTACGAAGATTCCTCAATGATTGTCTTTCATTCCTCACCTGACTAATAGCCATTACAATGCAGCTTCTCAAGCGACTGGAGCGAATACGCGGAAAGACCGAGGAACCGGGTGAAGTGTTCACTCTCCTCTCGTCGGCTATCCATATTACCAAAGGGTACATAAGGGATCTAGTCTGTCTTACCGCAGTACTAATATTAGATACAGGGTTATAAGCATTCAACCTGGAGCGGAGAACGCCACAGAGGAATGCGAAGCTAACCTGAACGAGCTTCGACCAATTTTGAGTGAGCTGGACACACCAGCCTCTGCCCTTACACTTTCATCTTGCGGTGACATTCTTAACAGTCCTCGGGAATCACCCGGAACAGCACCCGCAAATGAGATGAATTCGCCACGATACAACCCCTTCATCGTTATCAAAGCTGTTGAGCGAGAGGTGCCACGTTCACTTTTCCATTTGCCCTTTCTGTAGTCTTACCCCCTTTTTTCTTATTATTATTATTAGACCGAAAACAAACTGGTCTCGCTCAAGAACTTAGATGAGTTGCGCATCGAGTCACCGCGGTCACTGTTTAACAGCACCAAATCGGAACTACCCAACGTGCAGGACTTCCAGTTCATCAAACCCATAGCCAAGGGTGGCTACAGGTACTTTCACGTGTTGCCATTTGCGAGAACGACAGGTTGCTGAAACTGACCTCTGGATTCCCTTTGCTCAGTCGTGTATACTTAGCGCGCAAGATAAAGACGGGAGACCTCTTCGCAATCAAGGTTCTTAAGAAATCTTTTATAGCTGGCAAGAACGCCGTACCCCACATTCTCGCCGAGAAAAAGATCCTGGAGGCTAGCGTTTCTTCGCCGTTTATCGTCAAGATGTATTACGCCTTTCAGACTCCGGTATGACACCTGCGCTTCAGTCGTAAGGCACTCTCTAATATTTCCTCTTTTTCCAATACAGAGACACTTGTTTCTGGTGATGGAGTTCCTTCCGGGCGGCGATTGCTACTCCCTTCTTAAGAACGTCGGCAGGTTTGATGAACCTATGGCCAAAATGTACATTGCTGAGACCGTACTTGCACTCGAATACCTTCACGATCATGGGATTGTGCACCGTGACCTCAAGGTACGCGACCAACAAACAACGAATAGCCACCTGGTCGATGTAGCAGTTTCTCAATTCTTTTCTGATTTTAACCATCAGCCGGATAACATGCTCATCAGTCAAGCGGGTCATATCAAGCTCACGGATTTCGGTCTCAGTCGGATAGGTCTCAACCGTAAGGTCAAAGAGAGTTCTTTCGTAGCGATGGAAGAGGATTATGTCCAGCAACTCGACCTAGCTGGGCAGCGGGAAGAAGAAGGGTCCATGCCTGGCACTCCGGATTATCTCGCGCCCGAAATTTTGTTGGGTCTGCCTCACGGTATGCACATCCTCTATGTATGAACTACTACTTCATGTAACACTGACACTCATTGTCCGTACCTACAGGCAAAGCCGTAGATTGGTGGGCTCTTGGTTGTGTGCTATACGAGTTCCTCGTTGGCATCCCTCCCTTTTGCGGTTCGTGCGTCGAGGAAATTTTCCAGCGTATTCTTTCTCGAGGTACACCCTTGTGAGATGGCACCTCTTTGACATGTGAGATCTTTCTCACTGCAACTAATGTCTACAGATATTGAGTGGCCTGATGAATCAGACGTATCTAAAGAAGCTATCGACCTCATCGACAAACTTCTGCAGATAAAGGCTAGCGAAAGGTTGGGATACCATGGAGCTAGCGAAGTAAAGGTATACTGCTTCGCTCTCCTTTAGTGATGACCGTGGACAGCAAGAGGAGCTGAGCTATTGGTATGCGTAATAGGCACACCCGTTTTTTGCGGATATCGATTGGAACAAGGTTCTCAAGATGAAGTTAAAGGCCGTTTTTCTTCCTCGTACATCGCACGAAGAGGACCTCTCCTATTTTGAAGCCCGAAACGAAGATTTTCCCATTGGCAGTACGTTGCCCTCTGCGCATTGCATTGCATGCAACGCATGTATGTACCCGATCTGATTGCATTCACTCATGCACAGACGACATGCGCGAGTTGATGGGCCGATCCTGGGAAGACATTGAAGACGTTCCCATGGTTGGCGATAAGGATGCGCCCGACTTTGGTACGCGCGAAGGCATTCTAGCACACACCACACTGTTGCTTATATCTCCTTTCTGCATGACAGTTCGCAGCCCGTCCCCCGTTGACGTCGATGACGCGTTCGGTGGCTTTGACTCCGTGGTGTTGGGCAATCTGCTCCACAAAAACGAGGTACCTTCACAACGCCAACATCCACTCTTTTCATTCAAACGTAACGAGAACACTCGGCGCAGGCTGCCATGAAGAAAGTCGTGCGACTGGGTTCGTCCGATACGTTGGATGAGGACACAGAAGACTTGTCGTCTCCCGAGAAGACTTAGACCGCTCTGATCGACTCCATCCTCTCCCTCCTGCACTCTTACGTTTCCTCTGCTCCTCCACGTCTCTTCTACATCTTCCTCACGAGAGTTTGTAAGCATGCGTACGTTTTTTCTTTTTTCTTTTTCGCTTTCATCTTCGTCTTCGCTACGCTTCTCCGTCACGCGCCATCACGACCCGGACCTGATCTTCCTTGATTCAATCTTCCACATCATCCGTCATCCTCGTGCTTGGCTGCTATCTCCAACAACATATTCCCCAACAACACCGATCCGCCTGCGGTGACCTGGCCCTCCGTCATCATCAACATCAAGAACAACAACAAGAAGGCGAGAGGCCAAGCCACTTTGACAGCGAAGCGCATTTCCTCCTGCTGCGGTGGAAATGTAAATACTAATTATATGATATGTTTCTTAATTTATAATAGTATAATACCAGTTCTATTTATTTCCCATTCCTCCTTAAGGAGCAGTAATAGTATAATAGTTCTATTTATTTTCCCATTCCTTCGTAGGAAGATCTCAAATTGGCAATTCTATTTCAAACAATAATCCTAGTGGCTGCGCGAAAATATGCCAAAAATTCCGCCATCCAGAAAGCGCGTCCCGACAAAGAAGACTAATAATACCTTCTTCTCCGTGCGACACAAAAAGGTAGAAATGCTCACAATATAATTATCATTATTTTGCCGTTTTAACCGTAAATTTTTTTGTTTATTAATAATTTCCATGAAATGAAAAGTTGGTGTTGGCGACAGGGATGAGCGGCCATCCGGAGGAACGGGAACTGGACGTTCTCCATAAGGAGGACCATCATCATGATGGTGGCCAGGACGACAGCGAGGACGAAGGTCAACACAACAAACATGTTGACGAAGCAGAAAAAGAAGAAGCATGGCACAAGCAGAAGGCGAGCCTCAACCTCAAGGCCAGGTTCTGCAACAAGTACAACGCCACCCTGCTCGTCTTGGTCCTGGTCCTCAGCCTCATCGTGCTGGTGAACGCTCTGCTCTACATCGGTGCGATGATGGTTCCAAGGATTGCTGATTGCATTTGCTAACCACAAGCCAAATGAATGCCGATTCCTGCAGGTGCGCTCTGGAGTCCACGGGACCACACGAACAACCTCAAGATCCTCATCCTTAACGATGACGAAGGCTTCAACTTCAGTTCGCCAGCCTTTGCGAATTCGAGTCTCGTCGACAATGCTACACTCGCCGCGCTGATGAGCCTCCCCAAGAGTACCTCACTCGCTCAGTTCCTTCGCGAGTGCCTTATCTTAACCTTGTGTGAACCATGCACACAGTATCTGCTGGAGACTTGCTTACACAGCAACTGCTCACCAACCCGCAGACAGCTGATATATTTGACTGGAAAGTCGAGAGTCCTGCCCTTGTGTCACAGTATGCTCCGTATCTGCTTGTGCATGTGCTAATCATGTGACATAGCTTGACCTCTAGTGATACTTGTTGAACCCAAGGGACGAACTTACAGAGTGCATCAACACCGGATGTGCCTGGGGAGCACTTTATATCCCGGCCAACTTCTCATCGACGATGTTCGCTGCTCTCGGTCCTATGAACGCAACTGCCCTCATTCAGCAATTCTTCTTTACTTCTGGATGTACGAACTTCACTCAATCCCTTTCCACTTCACGCATGTTCTAATCCACAATGCTATAGCCTTTGCACCCTACAGCAATCCTGTCTACTTCATCTATGATGAAGGTCGGAACTACGTACGTCAACCCTTCCCATCCCAAGATGAACTTGATTCTGAAGGAATGTTTGCACAGGCCACCATCTCCATTATTTTGTCAATCATGCAAAAGATTTTCAGCAGTGTGTCGGCTTCCATAAGCCAGCAACTCATCAACCAGAAGCTGAGTCCTCTACTCGTACGTCCGAAGTAGATGAGGTGGAGTTAAGTTTGACACATCATATTGCAGATTGCGTTCATCAATCCAAACTTTCTGATCAATCCGGTGTCCTTGGAGTACATCAACTTACATCCTGTCGGCAAGTACGGCCTCAACTTCGCCTCCTACGTCAGCTTCGTTTTGCTGTGGATCGGTACAGTTCCCTCATCAAGGTTTCGTTAAGTTCTCATCATCGTCGTACCAATATAGGCGCAACCATGACCATTTCTAGTGTGGTGGACACCACAACTACAATCATGACGGCGAAACTAGAAATGGATTTGAGTGTGCTTCAACACATCGCCCAATTCAGAAAGGTACAATGGCATCCTGCGTTTACTACCAAAGGTTTCCTTGATGCTGACGTATTGTCGTCAGCTGTCGCCAACAGCACAGTTTGTGGTCGTGGCGGCGCACAATCACCTTCTACGTGCTTTGTGGGCAACTGCATTTACCTTTATTCAGGCCTTGTTCATCACTTGCGCTATTGCCGCCGTCGCCGGTACCGCTTCACTAACTGGCCACTTTCCTTCACCTAAACCTCTCTTGCTGCAGGCGATGCTAGCGATACGACGTTCCATCATAACTTCATGGCTTACTGGATGTGGCTCTTCTATGTGGGCATATGCTTTTGCTTCGTCAATGCCACACTTGCTGGCATTCTCGGAATCCCCGGCTTTCAGCTTGCCAGCACCCTCCTGCTCATCCTCCAGCTGACTTCGGGTAATCCCTCTTTTGTAATTACCATGTCTTCGGCTCTCCTTAACTTTATCGTGCTGGGGCAGGAGGAGCTATCCTCAGTGAATACCTCATGACCGAGTACTCTTTCCCTCTGCTCATCCATCTCTCTGGTGCATCAGTGATCAAGATCTAACCCTTCCTGCTTCTTAGCTTTTACTTAATCGGACATGGCCTGCCCTTTTACTACGGCGTGCGGGGTGCGCGGACGATCATCTTTGGCTCCCTAACGAACAAGATGGTATGGATGATCAATGTTATCCTCACTCCATCTAACCCGTGATCATGTGGCACAGACGGAGAACGGGATGGTGATCTTCGGATGGACGCTAGGCTGTTTGCTCGTAAGCACGCTACTCTCACTCTTACGGATGGAAAAGCGATGGGCGGCATGGCAGAAGAACCAGCAAGTGAGCAAGTTCTTCCAGTCGACCGTTGGATCCAACGCTGCCTCCCACGTTGTGCTGAGCTGACGACAGTACTGCAGCAAACGGTCTCCTTCATCCTCTACGAATAGTAGATAGCAAATGTACAGTTCCTCTCTCTGTTCAACAAGAACCGATGAGTGAAGTCCATCAAGGAATTTCGTGTTGTTGTCCTGCTAACCCACGCATTGCCGTCCGAGTGATGGACCTGCCTCCTTCGGCTCATCGTCTTCATCATCAGGATCGATTGAATGCACTCGTGAGTCATACCTGGTCCAGCTCACTCAGAAAAGCTTGAGGTGCCCTGTCACCTCATCCACCACCGACTTGCGCCCTATTCACACGATCACCAGAAATTCACCAAATAATACATTAAATAAAATAAAAATAAATCTAAAATAAAGAAAATCAACATTAAATATAAAAGAATGATCAATAGGAATAAATAAATAAATAAATAAATAAATATACCTGGCCCGATGGCGAGGACGGTGAGGGAGCCGGCAGCGACTTGGGTGCGGCCGGCGTCAGCAACGAGGTAGGTGGGGAGGCCGAGGGTGCGCGCCTTGCGTTCGAGGTCGCATAGGGCGGCCTCGGGGCCCGGGAAGGCCAGGGCGATCTTGGCTTGCCCCTGCCCTCCCCACCGCCGCACCGCCTCCCGCGTGCGCTCGTCCCGGCTGCGCCGCGCCGCGCGGTAGCCGCCCAGCGCCGCGTGGCCGCACTGTGCCGCCACCTTCCCGCGCTGCATCTTCAGGTCCGTCCTGATGCACATCACCATCTTGTACTCTTCCTCGTCCTCATCGGTCTCTTCATCTTCACTATCATCTTCATCTTCATCTTCATCGTCATCGTCGTCATCAGATTCGGAATCCTCTACAAGAACTGAAGAAGGCTGTACAGCAGATGAAGAAGAAGATGAAGAAGAGGGTCTTCGTCGAAGGAGGAAGCGGGTGAGGAGGATGCCAGTGACAAAGGCCACCACGAGGAGGGCCGCCACGACAGGCAGCGTGAGGGCCTCCTCCAGCCACGGCTCGGGCACTGTCGCCACCGGTCCACCTTGTTGTCCTCCCTGTGCTGCCTTCATCTTCTTAATTTTTTCGTTTCGTTCTTTGTTTCCCAAATATTTTGTGTTTTATAAAATTTAGAATCATTTCCATGTTTCGAAAATATTTGCGAAATGAAGGGAAGAGGGAGGGACAGGAGAGTGGGGCGCCTATGTCCGGGCTTTAATGATACAGAGGTGACATGGCCACTCCAACGAGTTCATAGGTTCGTGCGGGTGTATACGTCGGTGTTCCTCTCTCTTCTCTCTTCTCTGCACTCTTCTCTCTTTGCTCTCAATTCTGATTTCCTTGTTTTGATCCCAATTCTCTCACTCTTCCTTGTCGAGATCCCGTAGGCGGATATCGAGCTTGTCGTTAGCGCGCATGCGGGATGACTCGGCCATCATTCCCATGTACCCCATTTGCACGAGCCTTAGCCGAAGCCGTACTGGTTCATGTACATGGTGAGGAAGATGTCGATCACGGCATTGAACACCACCTCGATGTTCTTTGTGTCTGTGGCGCAGGTGAGGTGAGTGTAGACGTGTCTTGTCTTCTGCTCGCCCTTCTTCTTTAAAAATTGCTTTTCGATGTACTGCGTGGCCTTGTCGTAGTCGTGTCCTCCCTGCATACCGCCCTTGATGAGCTAACTAGTTGAAAGGAACAACGCCGCAGTAGCACATCCACACACACAGCGTACCTTGTACTCAGGGAAGCAAACTTTAAGGTCCACTCTCTTAATCTTGTTCTCGAAAAGATCCTTCTTGTTGAGGAAGAGAATCACCGATGTGTTCTGGAACCATTCGTTGTTGATGATATCACCGAATAGAGTGAGGGACTCGTGCATTCTGTTCACCGACTCGTCGTCCTCCAGCTGCGATACAAGAACGAGCGGGATTCAGTCAAGGCTGTTGGGATCGCGACAACTTACAGCGGGAGGTTAAGGTCTATTCTACCTTTTGATCGTATTCGTTGAGAGATACCACAAAGACGATGGCTGTCACCTTATCGAAGCAATGAATCCACTTCTTTCTTTCGTTCCTCTGTCCGCCCACATCGACCAACCTATTGAATAGACAATCACGCAACATAAAGTGAGCGACTCTTCGAGATAGAGATAGAGAGACGAGAGAAGGACGCGACGTACCGGAAGAAGAGACCACCCGTCTCAAACCTCGTTTCGAGCACGCCCGTGGTCTTCTTCCTCACACGAAGCATGTCGTTGTTGTCTGGCAGATAGTCCGTCTTGGCAATCCGATCAATGCTTTCAAAGAAGCTGCCATCAAGGGAGGGAAAGTCTATGATGAGCTCGAGGTTCCCAAGGCTGTATGTATGTAGAGCACACATATCCGGAAGGGGAGAGAAATGGGAGGGCGGTCACGTACTACTGAGCAGTGTCGTTGAGCTGGAACTCTGCGGAGCGCTCGTAGGACTTCTGAATGGCGGGGTCTTGCCAAACCAACTTGGCCGACTCAGCAACCTTACCCGTAAAAGAGATGTCGTCGATGAGGTTGATTGCGAGCAGAAGCTCAGCTGCTTCCTGAGTCTGCCGTCACGCCAGAGCGAAGAAGATGTGTGAGAAAAGAGATATGTGATGAAGGGAGATGTGGAGAAGAGATGCATGGCGGGATGGATGTCTCCCCATGATGAAAGTATGATGATGGAGTGGTGGGAAAGGAGCGGACCTCTTCCTGCAGCTCAAAGCCAAAGTTGCGAGAGGCGTTGATGAGCTTTTGACACGAGTCGACGATGTTGAAGTAGACTAGGGGTTTCTGTTGCACTAGCTCCTCGTGAGAGAAACCGTCCAGATGGAGGATCTGCATCTGTTTGGCCACCGTCGACTTGCCTGAGTCTCCCGCACCTAGTACCCAACGGGCCAGGAGATAGAGTTAGAGACAGTAGATATAGAGTTGGAGATGAAAGAGAAGAGGAAGAACAAGTAGTGGTAAGGGAGAGGGAATAGATATCACTTCCAAAGAGCAGAGAGGCAGATGGGATATACCGAGCAGAAGAAGCTTGACTTCCTTTCTGTCGTTCTTCTTGCTCTTGGCAAGGTCTTCATCGATCTTCTTGGAGGCCTCCTTGGCCTGAACCTCATCAGGATTGAGGGTTTCCTTGAAACAGGCGTTGCCCATCTTGATGGAAACTCCACTCCCCCTCAGAAACTATCCTATCTGTACAGAGCAGGGGGATGCCTCCCCCTTGTGATGGAAGGAGAAGGCCAGGAGGATTGTAACACCACCCCCTCGTGATCCCGGGACCTGCTACTGTCAGCCGCCAATCTCACACCTTTCCCAGCCCCGAGCAGGAGAGATGATGAAGAGGATGACGGACGAAGAGGGTAATAAGAGAGGGAGGAAGAGGAAGAGAGATGGAAGGGCTGCCGGTGTACCGGGGATAGATACCACACAGTCGTGACTTTCCCTCTTGAGGTATGAGCGACACCACCAATCACCGCTCTCCTTTTAGTGCACACGGCAGTTCCCTAAGTTAGGTAAGCTCCTTCTCCGAAGAAGATATCCCGCTGCCGCAACAACCCGTTTACTGGGAAAAGGGCTGGCCTCTCGCTACACACGCGCGTGGGGCGCACGTAACACTCCTGCAGGTCATAACGCTTCACCCGGGAGAGGGCGGGGATGTCACCTGCGAGCTGTTCCTCTTGTTGGCGCCAGATCTGGCTCTAGACCTGTAGCAGGGCGTCGGTGTAGCTGGTAAGGAGCTCCGAGACGAGGCTCCGGTCGGGCATGGTGGCGGCCATGCCGTAGACAGGCGCCATTCCGTCCTTGAACCGCTCTGGATGGTTCTTGACTTCCTCGACGGATTCCCGAAGGTCCTCTAGGAAGGCGTCCCTGCAGACGCGCACCACACGGCAACAACGACGAGCGCGTGATGGTGAGGAGACTCCCTTCTACACCCTGAAGAGAGGTCTTCTTGCAGGTTACCTCTGGAAGCTCTCGCGCATAGCGACTGGGATATGAAGACAAGAGGGCTTCTGCATACATGCAATGTTGCTCCATCCTCGATTCTTCATAGCGTCAGCCACTTTGAAGACGTCCAGCTGCTTCGAACCAAAGGCTATGGCACACGCCTCAGGCTTGCCGACAAGATAAAGTTCTGGAATCGCCTCAATCCTGACGTTACCAGAGCGTGAGTGCCTGCGCACGAATGAAAGTTGATGCTAGGCCAACGTACCCATTCACCAATATCTCAAACGTTTCCTGAATGTCTTGTGCGGCCTTGATGTAACCTTCCTCTCCGAGTGATACTAGCGCAGCCCAGGCCTGGTGGCAACTGCACAATCAGAACAAGCGTGAGCGGGAGGTATTGTGGATGGTTGCCAAAACGTACTCAGTCCGCCTGGTCTACTGCCTGCCGCTGAAGGGGAGCAATAGAGGCCGCCCGACCACTCGGTATAGGCGAAGAATTGATGATGCAGGAGTTCATTGTTACGGTAGCAGATGACGGAAGCACCCTACGTAGTAGATGAACCACAGTGAGGTGAGAACCACTACCAAAGACTGCCTATGCACTGTCCAGGTTTTACCTTTGCACTGTACCCGTACTTGTGGATGTCACATGAAATGGATGTCACGCCTGGCACGGAGAAGTCGAAGCGTTTCTTGATGTGGCCTGGAGCAACCACCACAGTTAGTCGATTGAAGTGAGGAATCATGAGTCGTGAGCGTACCTAGCTTACTCAGCCAAGGGAGGAGAAAGCCACCCAGACAGGCATCAACATGCATTCCGATGTCATGCTGTTGTGCTATCTTTGCTAGCTCTTCTATATTATCGATCACGCCGTGGGGGAATCCAGGTGCGGATCCCACAATCTGATAAAACAACGAATTAGAAGATAGGAATGCATCGCTTACACAAGGCTGTGGCATCAAAAAAATACCAAGATAACGTTGGGATTGACGGCCCGACGAACAGCGTTGACGTCGATCTCCATTGTGATGTCATCGACAGGAACAACCACCAACTCCACATCAAAATAGTGGGCCGCCTTGGCGAAGGCTGCGTGCGCCGAAACAGGTACAATTCTTTGAGCAGTATGCGAGTCAGTCTGAGCCGGTGATAGATATGGAAGGAAACCTACATTTGAGGTCGGATGGCCGCATGCCTTTTCCTGGCTCTTTCCCTGTAGGTCTTCACGGCCATAAGAATGCTCTCTGTCCCTCCTGATGTCATCGTCCCGCAGGTCTGCATCGACACCATTATCATGATCAGTCTTGGCCAACCTCTTGAAGAGATCCTCAAGGTTAGTAGCACCTTGGCATCGCCGGAGAGCATCGAGCACGTCATACGGACGACTTCGGCTTCAAACTTGCGCAGCGCCGGAAACAAGTCCGGATACAGCGCGTTGGAGTCGGCAAAGAGGGAGTAGACTTGATTCTGGGCTTCTTCATGAGCATGAAGGTCAATGTAGATACCTCCGAACCCCTGTGATCGCCAACAAGTTAGTGCAGTGGCCGGAAAGATACGTTTCTGGCTCTCCCCATTGGTCGGAATGGAGTTCGTGAACAAGCCTATTGGCTTTGATGGCGGACTGGGGACGTGCCTTGCCGGCCGAGTAGGCCTTCTCGATGGAATGGTCGCGCATGGCCTTCATGGCCGGCAGGAGCTGCTCGGCCGTGACTCCGGCCGCCGGGATGCGCGTGAAGGTGAGACCCCGCTCTCGGGACAGATCGTCGAGCGCCTTGTTCTGTCGTTGTGTGACAAAGGTAAGAGAAGATGAAGAAGAAGCTCAAAGAGGAAGTGCATGAAGAAGGACAGAGGTGCGTACCTTGACCAAGGCTTCGATCTTTTCTACAATCTTTTGGTTTTCCTTCGCTATTTGTCCTTTCACTCCCGGCACTGCGGACAGGCCCCGTATGAGGCCCACAGCCAACGCGTCCTTCGTCCCTGTGGGTACACGTTAGGGGTCAACTACTACTCTCCCATGGGAAGAAGACCACACTCACCCTTGAGACCGAGAGAGCAGGCCTTGTTGACAAGCCACAGCACCACCAGGGCCACGATGACGTGCTCGACCAGCAGCAGGTCCACCAGCATCATGATGGCCGACAATACACGAGAGCGACTGGCTAGGAATTGCGGAGCAATTTAAAAATGAAAGATCGTAGCATTTTACAAAATTGTTTCGCGAATCTGAAATTTGGGAAATGAAAACCATCGGGAAAAACAAAAGGAAAATACGAAAGTCCGTGACCGTCGTTTTGGTCGAGGACGTGGCCGCCCTCCACACCTACCACCAAGGACCCAC
>CDEZ01018132.1:0-10082 GCA_000826365.1 Acanthamoeba royreba | reverse complement strand
CAATGCATTGGACTGGCATGCAATTGCTGGCCAAATGACTGATTTATTTTGCCCAGTGTGAAGGACTTCGAGATGACCTCCTCCGGCTGCATTTATGCAGATCGTTGAATTCCAAGTACAGCCATTGGAGCGCGCCCATTGAAGAACCTCGAGATGACCTCCTCCGGCTGCTGCAGCGCAAGTTGATGTTTCCCAGGGGCATCCTTTGGCGCGCGCGAATTGCAGAACTCGCAGATGACCACCTTCGGCTGCAGCTGCACATGTATCCTCGTCCCATGGGAAGCCGTTGATGCGCGCCCACTTTAGCACGTTGAGCCAGCCCTTCGCGGCCACCTCCGCCATGTATCCGGTCCTAGACCTATTCGGCCGGTTGCTGCGACGAGGGATTCCCTCCGCGGTGTTCTTCCCACGATTGCTGAGCAGGTCGAGTTGTGCATTCCACAAGCGGCATACGTGACGGCACGGAGGCCACATGAGGCGGCCCACTTGCGAAAAGATCATGCACGCTACCTCGGCTGGCAAAGCCATCCACAGGGCAAACCCAGCACCAGCACCTTCGTCTGAACCTATGTGGCGTGGCATCGTCTCGTTATTGCTGTTGTCTTCCATGCCAGCGGCAGTCCTCTTGCTTGTCTGTCGAAGGGCGCGCTTGCGTGTCAGTATGTACGCAAGAAGCAAACAATCGAGAGAGAAGAGGTCACCGCAGGATGACCCTTGACGAGTGGCTTCTTAAGTGAAGCAGTGTTGTGCGAGAAGAAGCTTGGCGTCGGCTGTACTTCAAGTCTAGAATTGGAAAATGATCAATTTTGGAAATGCGAAAAAGGCACAGCTACAGCAGAGCCTCTGCGTCCATGATCGTCGGTACAGCATGACTGATCGTATTGCTCCGGCGTTGTCGGCTTGTTAAAGATAAAGGGCTTGGTACTTGCCGTTCTGATGATCCCGCATATGGAATAGTAAGGAGCACGCACGTAGGGAATTCATTCCATATGATCAATGATACCTTGTTATGTATCGGAGTCACGACAGCCGAGGCAGGAGGATCGAGAAGCAGCTGCCACTCATACCACATGGCGTAGAGTTCGGCGTTTCCACGGGCCATCTCAGACTCTTTGACACACACGAGAGGAAAGAATTCGCCCGCCTCCGTTATTCGTTGCACTACCTCATAGCGCGTGGGCGAGCAGCTAGCCGATCCATCCATGATGGAGTCTTTGCACAATCATCATGGAATCGAGAGCAAAGTAAAAGAGAAAATGGAGTGGAGAACGTAAGCCGACCGGATAAAGAAAATAGATAGAAACCGGTGGATGTTGGTGAAGAGTGAAATGGCATACCTTGGTCTTTGGGTACAGGCAGTCTCGTCACTGATACGATGTCAATCTTTTTGCAGCAACCCCGCCGCTGGAGCTTGATCCCAATACTGACTGTGTCGCTGCTCGCTGATGAAGATGAGCACAGGTCATCCTTGCACAGCGGCTTGCGAAGGGGAAAGAACATAGACTCCCAGTGGAAGGTGTTCCGCGTCGGAGCTCCGTGTCGTGTGTCCAGCACGATGCCTCCGAATAAGTGACACGTGAAGTAGCCAGCAAAGCCGTGCACCTCTTGGGCCAACGTAGTCGGTAAGCTCCAGTGTACTTCTCCGCTGTAAACCTCAGTTGGAGGCTCCAGACATGAAGCCTCATAGAGCGGGCGGGGTGCCTCCAGCAGCCTAGCATCAGATGGCAGTCCTGAAAGAAAGGGAGTTAGATACAGCCTGAGGGCTAAACGTTCCGCTTACCTGTCACGTAGGCCATGCTACAACGTCTTTGACTCTCCTTTTGATCTTCTCCCTTTGAGATATGTGCATAAATCGTTGGGCAGTGCGCAGGTGCGAGATACGTGGTCCACCTGTCGGGAATCGTGATACCTCCTCTCCTGCCGAAGAGGCACTTCGATCGATACATCAACTCAGGAAGAAACTCGTTATCTCCAAACGATCCAAGCAGCTGAATACCCCACCACTCTCTTTCGTAAGAGCATAAACTAAAGAGATGTCATGAAGGAAGCGTACTTCGGCTACAATAATATCAAATGAGTTGACATGCGGGACAAGCGTTGCTGGTAAATCAGATACCTCCGTGGAGTTGCGGAGTGTAAAGGGTTCGTGGAGCACCACGCTGCCTCCCCGAATCTCTGAGTCGAATCGCTGCTCAAGGAATGCTGATGATTCATTGCATTAATGAATGCGTTCGACTCAAATGCACGATCATCATCCTTACCAACAGCTCTAGGGTTTGCTTCAAGCACATGCACCACCGCCGTAAGCCCATGCAAGCGTGCAGCATCCAGACAGAAAGTGATCAAACGTCCCAGACCTGCACACGTGGTACAACACATCAGCATCACAATCGATTCACGCAGATACTCACCAAGGAGAGAATGATGATGGGCAGAGAACGAACCAGGGCCCACCGTAAGGCACTTCAGCGTCGCTGATCTCTCCTGCTTCTCCATTTCCGCCTTCTTCAGTGGCGCGAGCGAACCTGCTGCGGCAGCGATCGCGGCCATGTAGAGTAGATACTTCCCGTGGTCCTTTTCCATGGCTTCGTACTCGGCTCTGCATTCCTCATTCAGGTTAAATTCAAACAAAAATGTATTAAAATATAAATAAATATTTTTCATTTTATCCATTTCATTTATTTTATATCAGGAAATAATTCCTATAAGGAATAAAACAGCACGTTAAATAATCGTGTGGCAAAATAATAAAAATAAAATATGTAAACTTGGTTTTAAAAATAAATAGAAAAATAATTTCAAAAAAAGAAAAATAAAAGCTGGTGTAGTGGAGGTACAGGGTGAGAGGAGGGTTGAGGGGGTCTATGTTGCGGGAGGGCGGGAGGAGGCCGAGCACTTCGACCTCTTCCGCGTGCTCCCGCCGGCACAGCTCCGCCGCCTCTGCCATCAAAGCCGCTACACCGCCGCCACCATCGGCATCTTCGCTGTCCTCTTCCAGCTTCGAAATTTGTCTCTTCCGCCTCTTTTTGATGTGCTGCTGATGTCGCATGTCTTTGATGGGTCGAGATGCCTGGTCTGCTGCCATGGTAGTGCTGCCCTGATGCTCGGGCACTTCGTCTCTGGGTGCGTCATCTTCACCGCAGCGCCACCGCTTCATCTTACCTCATCATCGCTATTTCGGAAACAAATTCGAAAGAAACAAAACACAATCGAAATCGTTCGAAATTTGGCAATTATTTTGTAAACGATCAACAACTTCATTAAAGATGTTTCAATCTTCGCCAAAGTTTTTCTACAAAACTCAAAAAAGTTAGCGCAGCGTTCCCGGCCAAATCTCGGTCGGGGTACACTTGAATCCATCACCAACAAGGATGGCGATGATGGCATCCTGCCCGTCCTCATCGTTGAGTCCATTTCATCGCGATGTTGATGTAGACGCGCGGCCTATGCCGTTCCGGAACGTGCGATTTGAGGATTGGGCGCATCGCCTGTTCGGGTCGATAGGGCTTACGCAGGAAGAGGCCGCGCGCTACACGGCCCTGTTTGCCCGACACGAGATCAGCCTTGAGGACTGGGACGGCCTCACCTACGACCTCCTGTCCGAGATCGGCGTCGACAAAATAGGTCACAGGTAATATAGCCGTTACAAACAAGAAACTGAAATACTTTTATTTACCCTAATCATTGATTAAATTATTTTATCATGAATCTATTTTTGGGGATTATTAAAATATTATTTTACTGTTTTTATCTTTTAATGGAAATAAATAAATAATATATGCTCATGCAAGGCTGTAATACCAGAGTTAGAATACTTCGCAAGATGAAGGAACTCTATGACGGTACGTCCTCTCTTGGCTTCATCGGACCGGATGACTACACTTAGGCTGACCAAGGTGACGATGGCAGAGGAGTTACACAGGAGCACACGAACCGGGCGAGAGCAGCTGCAGTCATCGCCACAATCCGATCGACTCGATTCGACCGGGAGTTCAAGCAAGGAAGAATCTCCACTCGTCCTGACGGTGCTTAACGATGACCGAGAATGTTCATCAGAGTCTCAGTCCGAGAGCTCGGCACGAAGTAAGCGAGATCAATCAAAGAAGAAGAGGAAGAGCGCGAAGAGAAATGCTGAGCCACGTTCTGAACGAATTGATGAACGACTAATCACGATAAGTGAAGAGGATGATAGCGCGGAACGACAATCGAAGAGGCCGAAACAAGATTCGTTGATTGTAGAAGAAGAGAAAGGAGAAGGTGCCAACGAGTGTACAGTGCTTGATCTAAATCTAGGCGCTGATGTACCCGTTGGAGAAAACCCAGCGACAACCACAATAACCCAACCACTTAATGATCACCTCGGCCAGCCAGATGATGAAGCAGACGAAGACGATAGTAATGCTGGTGTGGATGACATTATCGAGATGCCAGATGAAGATGATGATGTACTCCTACAGGAAAAGACTCCAGGTCATCGACACGTTGACTCAAGAGACGAGGAAGAAGTAAATAGCAATGCAAGCACATCAAAGGAAGAAGAAGGGAAGCAAGACGAATCAGCCAACGCTCCCAATGCCAGTGCTGAGACAGAGAATGAAGCGCACAAGTGGATTTCAGCGATCAAAAAACTTAAGACATCTACGATCGGTATGGTGTATGTTGCTTGGCTTGCAACTATTCCTATTATTAACTTACCCGTACACACAGGCATCCATTACCACAACAGCAGTTCAGGGGAGTGCCCCTACGCCTTCAGCATGGCCGCTATGCTGCCCTGGGCTCGCAGCGGCACCAGCATCTACATGCTGATGGCAGGTATGCAAGCGTCTTTATTCATGTGAACGAAGTCTTGTTTACCTAAACAGTTGTGTTACAGATACGCTTTGGGAAGGCCATCATGTGCTGAGCGACTTTTCTGGAGAGCGTTCAACCAAGGAACAACCAGAGAGAACTGCTATGCGCGTCATCAATTCTCAGACGGTGGACTCTCTCCTCGCGTACGCTATGCCAGCCACGCTGATTGATTTTATTGTTGGCTGACCATAAAAACAGCACTAGGCGCAAACGAGATGAGCACTTTACTCAAGCACTGTCGAGTTCGAATACCTTGAGAATGTTTTACTCCCAAACAAGGTGTGTTCTCTTTGCTCCTGAGGTACGGACGCACGGCAAGAGGAATGGGTTGTTGGGATCGAAGGCTGAAGTGTTATTCATGCACAGATGCCGTATGCTCCGTCTTTGCCAATGCGAGTTTCTCAGAACATGAGCATGAAGAAACACACGTCATCAAGTACGTTCCTTTTCATGAAACAATACTTACCACACATTGTGCTCATCATGCAAATGATACAGATGTGCGTGGTGTGCATTGGGTTGATCTCAATCTTGTGCTTGACAGCTTGAAGGATCCACAAGGCCGGATAGCGGTAAACGAGCTTCAGATTCATCTCCACCCGCAGCTCATAGCTTTCCTCTCAAATCCCTTCGCGCGTGAGTACTTCACCAAGCTCGAACGCGAGCAGCGGGAGAAAAAGCAGCAGACACCAAAACGCACTGCCAACCCGAACTTTCCTTTGCATCACGAAAACAAGCTGAGGACACATCCTCGCCATCCGCGGCATTCCGACTCACAGCCATCACTGCGCCGAAGCTGGGGATCCACACACTATACCAACACTCCGTACCCTCACCCAAGGCAAGAGGAACGCTCCTCAATACCCGAACGACTATCGAAGAGCGCCGATAGCGCCGATATACCCGCGCAGCCTCACACCCAACATGTCCCCGCTGATCTTCCAAGTTCTACGAATCCTCGCACCTCCTCTTCCTCTCAAGCTAAACCGCCCCTTCGATTACAGTCTCAACCCTTTCCACGCCAGAAGGCTAGAAAACTCCAAGCGAAACGCAAGAGAGACGTACCTGATGAACAAGACGGGAGCTGAATGTGAGACACTCAGTCAGTGCTCCATTCTCGTATGTACAGCAAAACCGGTTATACCTAGATCACACTAAACATATTAGACCAAAACGAAGACGGTTCGATCCTAAGGACGTCCAGTATCGGAGGACGAAGTAGGTGGTTTCCCGCTGTCCGATAGTCAGTCGATCATTGCCATCATCAAGCAAGATCACCCCCGCTCGCCACAGCGCCGAAGACTTCGTTTAAGTCATGATCAAACAACAGGCTCTTATCCCAGAAGTCTGCGCCAGAGACCTCGATCGCTTCGGTGAACCATTGTTTCTCCTCCTCGGCCTCATCCCACCATATCCACATACAAGTTGAAGGTGAAGGGAATGTTCACCATCTTCCGATCATGTCTCTCTCTCTCTTCTACTCCCACCTCTTCCGCGGTGATGCCTCAAACTTGTACACGTTCACTTCGGTGTCACCTCCCCAGTCCCAACCATTTGCTCTTGCCGTCCTTACGGTCTCGTGCCAAGACCAACTCCACGGTGGCATCTTGCAATCACGTAACAAGCAGCCTTACTGTTGTGCCTGTTCTACATTCCGGAAATATGAAACGATTTCGAAATTTCAAAACTCTCGGCAAAGAGCTTCCTCATCACCCAGTTTTTTGCCGCCTGCCTCCATCAACATATAATCCCATCTTCCCCAAATTGCCAAGATTTACAGCCCAAGATTTTTCAACAAGGTAGGTCTCGATAATTGACGGTTAAGGGAAGTAGGCGATTTGATCGATGGAGCACATGGACGAGGGGGGGCCGCACAAGCAGCCCATCGACCAGGACGCCATGGCTTCCTCTTCCTCGTCGTCCTTTTTCTCTTCGTCAACCTCTTCATCATCCTCTCCCCCCCTCCACACAGCATCGCCATCATCATCATCATCATCATTATCGGCTACACAATCTAATGGGTCCTACGAAAGCCCCCCGCTATCTCCCATGATCGATAGTTCGNTGGCCGAAAATTGCGTGGTGAGGCGCCCCGCCCCCGTCGTTGGCATGCAGGTCGTCCACATGGAGGCGGAGGCCAATGGGGGCGTCGTGGACTCGGCGGGCGAGGAGCTGGCGGGCAAGGTGGGGCAGCTGAAGCAGGCCATCGCCGATCTAGCGGAACATCTGGAGCGACGGCACATGGCGTGCTACTTTCACAATCTCCTCGCCCAGTTGGCTTTGATTTCTCGCGATGTCGATTCACGGCTTGATGAGGTCTCCACCTTCTTCACCTTCCTCGTACGTTCCTCCCGCTGGTAGCACAACAAGATTTATTTTTATGTTCATCAACCAGCCAAAAGATTAATTCAAATTCGTTTTTGTTTATTAGTATAATGTATTTATTTTTGATTTCCATTAACAAAAACAATTTAAATATTCGATTTCATTTTAAAAATAAATAAATACTCAGCCGGTGAACTCGTGCGTGCAGAGCACACATCAGGTACCAACGATGTCGACCACAAGCGGCTACTTCTCGCTACTTCCCGATGAACTGCTCTTAAAGATCCTCTCCTTCCTCACCGAACAAGTACGTAACGATCGGCGCGTATAAACCTGAGCACGAGTGCTGACTTCGTAGTTGACTGCTTTGCAGGAACTCTCCGCCGTAGCATCTGTCAATCAGCAGTGGAAGCGACTATCCGAGGACGAGAGCTTGTGGAAGCGGTTGTACTTTAGACGCTGGAAGGGCAGGAAGCTTGGTCCACGACAGCCCCACGTAGATATATACTTTACGCTCAGCGCTCTTACGAGTACGGAGGACACTTCTTCTGCATTTATTTATGTCTATGGGTGCTAACTTGTCCATATGGCTGATATCAGACGGGAATGGCGACTTGTCAGCCCAGAATGGAATCAGCGATAGCGCTGGAGGAGACGCGAAGCGCGAGAAGAAAGAATGGAAGCCAAGCTACATTCGGAGGTAAGCAGTCGACGTTAAGCGATTGAAGTTCAGCTGCTCATGTCAACTCGCTGCTCTACAGGCGTAACATCGAACTTCATTGGCAAGAGGGACGATACAAGGTCACAACGTTTCCTGGCCATACGTCCACGCGAGTCAGATGCCTTCAATTTGATGATGATAAGTTGGTACGAAAGTGGTGCTTGAGTGGAATCACTTCCGTTTTATGTACTCATACGCGCTCCTCTCCAATTGTGAAGGCCATGGGTTCGTTCGACCAGAGATGTGTGCGCATCCTGGACTTCCAGACGCGTAGTTGTCTGCAAGAGCTGGTAGGCCACAGTGGCGGTGTGATGTCTCTTCGATTTGATAGGAACATACTGCTGTCTGCATCACGTGACCGCACAGTCAAGAGTAAGAATGATTGCTCTTCTGGAGATGAATGCTTTTGTGCTCAAGTCTATGTTTGCGAAATAGTGTGGGACATGACGACGGGAGTGAATGCTGCGACGTTTACGGAGCACGTGGCATCAGTGTGGTGCCTTGACTGGGACGGAGGGTATAATTGCGTCTCGGGCTCCGAAGACCGCCTGGTCAAGCTCTGGGATTTGAAGTCAGGCAAATGTATTCACACTTACACCGGGCACACCAAAGGCATAGGCTCAATTACTTTCGATTCACGATATGTTGCTTCTGGCTCACGAGACAAGGTACCTATATAAGCATACGATTATGACGACTTTTTTTAACTTTGACCACGTCAAAACAGACTATCCGATTGTGGGATCAGCGAATGCGAAAATGTCTTCACACGTATAAAGGCCACACCAATTCTGTCCGATGCCTACGATTTGATGAACGAAAGCTTGTGTCTGGATCCTGGGACAATACAATTAAGGTACGCGAAACTTGTATCGTTCATTTATCTGCTGCTCACAGTCCGCGTGGTGGTAGATGTGGGATCTCGTCACGGGCGAGCTGACAAAAAACCTCAAAGGCCACACAGACCGTGTACTTACGCTACAGTTCGATGACTACAAAATCAGTAAGGCTCCCCTCAAACCATTGTCTGGACGTTCTGTTCATAACGGTGCTCTCTATGTAATCAGTTTCAGGCTCCTTTGATCAGACCATTAAGATTTGGGACATCGAAACAGGCGCATGCAAACATACCCTCAGTAAAATACCCCTCCATTCTCTTCGGTCGTAAGGAAGCTCACGCGCTTTCTCATGTTACAGGCCACAGCTATCCTCTTGCGCATCTTCAGTTTGATGAGAGTAAGATCATCAGGTACTCCACCTTTGTGGCTTATCCCAACACTGGGCCTGACGAATTCATTGTGATATGTATTGCAGCGGATCGAGAGACCTCACGGTCAAGGTGTGGGACTTCTCGTGAACAACAAATTCCTCTTGATTACGCGCACCCTCTGCACACTCCCAAAAGGTGTCACCAGCACAGTGCCAGAGGGTACAATTTTGATGAACATAGCACATTTTCTACCATTCTCTCCTACGTGGTAGGTACTACCGTCATTGCGCTCGGCTGCTTCAGGTACACCACTGGTTCGTTCCGTCATGCAACTTAGTTTTTTGAAAGTGATTTATTGTATTTACACTAAGACGCTGGATTGCACGCCGAGGATCAACCGTGCTGTCTTTCTTTTCAGAAGTCGGTCACACGGCCAGCGAAGGCATAGTCGCCGTAGCGCGTGGGCTCGGGGCCGCGAGGTCCACCAATCTCGCCTGTGGCCGCGTTCACATACTCCAGTCCAGCTTCGCGCGCTTCCTTGCCGGCCTCCGACGCGTTGAAGGCTTCTATCTCTTGATTGATCCTATCCAGCTCCGCCTGCAGCTCCTCTAGCGTCTTGTTCTCGTTGCTTGCGAACATGCTGGGTGGCTCGGTCGTCGGATGCTTTCCATCTTGATGCCTACGAACGGCAGAGGTCGAGATGCAGCGCGTACCTGAATACCTAAATTTCCTCGAAAGATTGGTTTGAATCGCAGCTGCTGAAGATGATGATCTTCCTGCGACGATGAGAGAGGAAAATTCACAAGACGTCTGCAATGTCCTTCGCTGCATCACTAGATTATTGATGAGATGCACAGCAAGCAGTACTGGGAGGTGCAGAACAAAAAATGTAATTCTGTGGTACACATACGTTGCATTGTTAAAATTCTTTTCCAAATGCTTCGCGTTCCTGTTTTTCTTTTCTTTTTCCTT
>CDEZ01018118.1:0-22419 GCA_000826365.1 Acanthamoeba royreba | reverse complement strand
AGCGCGAGGTTCTCCTCCCACATCTTGGGCACCTTGCAATCCCCAAACCGCTTCTTGTACTCCTTCAATTGCTGGTATTTCTCTTCCCACTTTTCCTCCTGTGTTTGATGCTCCGGGTAAGATCCATCCGAGGTGTCTTCCAGCTTCTTTCTCTGTTTGGTTCATACGACTTGAGTACATCCATAAGAGAGACATCACCATCAAGGAACATACTTTGGGGTTGGGCTGCTCCTTCTTGCTGATTGGCGATGGATATACGAATGCCTTCCGCTTAAGATCACTTTCTTCTTCCTTTTTTCGCTTTCTTTCATGCTCGGCGACGAGCTTCTGCATGTAAGCCTCGAGCTCGCGTGCCCACAGGCATATGGGATTGTCTGGTGGATTGTATAGCCGACAGTTGTGCCAGACCAACGCCACGTCTTCTAGAAGATCATTCCCATCCCGATATTCGCCTATCATTCCATTACAGACAAGCAGAAGGCTGTTAAGATCAATGCAATCCTGCTGAGCTCTGCTTGGGAGGGAAGAGGTGGCTGAAGTACGCATGGTTACCTGATGAGAGATTGCGAAAGGCGGTGCCCAGGTCCATTGGCTCCTTGACGATATCAAAGTAGTCAGGAATGTTGAGAGCCACCGGATCCACAGGCTGATTGAATGGCCATGCATTGGGATGAGTCATCAGCTTGTTCATGATCTTCTCGTACTCCTTCAGCTCCTCCAAACCCTCAGTCCATTGACCCAAGTCTCGCTTGATCCTACTCGACGTCCTCCGCTTCGCTCCATCCTCACCACCCGCTGCCGCCGCTGCCGACGTCGTGGTGCTACCATCCGCATCCTCTGCCCTGCCATCAGCAGCCTCTTCCTCGTTAGCTTGAGCAGCTGCCGCCGCCGCCGCAGCAGCAGCGTCCCTGAGTGCCTGATTCTTGGGTTTCCGACCTCGTTTCTTCTGAACATGTCCATTCACCCGTGTATGTGAGTAGATGTGATCCCATCATGAAGTAGCTTAACTCTTGATTGATCATCTGTCCGTCCCATAGTTGGGGATAATGGGGGCACAGAGGAGTGGAGCCGATCTTGTACCTTGGGTGTCTCGACTGTGGACGATGTGGCCTTCTTGTGATCTCCTCCTCCTCCTCCTCCTCCCTTCATCTTCTCCTCCATCTCATCAAAGATGCGTTTGGCCTTCTTGTAGCCAATGTTGAGAGCCCGTCGCAGATGTTCCACTGAGTAGTTCTCTCCTATTTTATAATGAATGTGAACTCCATTGTCAATGGAAATGGAAAATGAAAATAGTTGAATTGGTTTTCGATTTCGATTATCAAGAAATGGTCGGATCCATCTCTTGCAGATAATCGCGTATTTGTACATCAAGAATGCCATCACAAATTTCCATCCATGAAAACCGGAAATAGAAGAATGGATGATCATTGAAGTGAAGTGAAGTGAAGGGAAGGGGAGGAAGAGAGATGTTGCGCGGGTGATAGGTGCTCACCTTCACTCTTGCGTTTGAGGATGTAGGAGCGCACGTCCTCTTCGGTGGTCGTCCCGGGCTTGGCCGGGGAGGTCGCCCCTGCACTTCTGCGCATTTTTCCGCGTGGCCACTTGACAGGCACTCAATCGCAGATGTGATGATGATGCAATCAACCGATTAATCAATCAATCAATCAATCTCGCCACCCTTTAGCGAGATCCACCCAAACAGGAAGCAGATCACAGCACCTGAGATGTTATTTAGTTATGTCGACAAACCAAAGAAGCCGTTGATCGGACCTTTCACGTCGACAAAAATTTGACTTAGATTCCACCACAACCGAAACGATTTCGCAATAACGAAAACTATTTCATTTCTAGGGGATAACACGTTGGGTAAGGGAGAAAGATGCTGCTGAACACGACAGGGGTGCACATTTCCATCAATAGGGATCAGCCCCACGTCACTTCCTCCTTCCGGCGTGCCTTCTTGGCTTGAGCGATCCAGCACTAAAGGCCCAATCGACCGCCAGAGTCTGTCCCATGAACTGCGCGCCGTTCATGCCCGCGATGGCAGCACCAGCCTCCTTTTCAGTCTCGTACTCGATCAGAGCGTATCCCTACACAAAGTGGGCATCGAAAAGAAGAAGAACAACAAGCAGAGTGAGTAACCAACTTCAATGACCACTCAGCCAGATGAGGACTTCCAGTGGTTGAGAAGACAAGACTCAGCTGCCGCAGCAGTGGTCCATAGACTGCAGCCCACGAGAACCAAGACGCCTCTAGCATGGGAGGGGTGGAATAGTAACCTTGACGAAACCGGTTCTGCGATCGAGTGGGAGGTGAATATTCTTGATCTCACCAAAGTCAGCGAACTTGTCGTGAATGTCATCCTCCTGAGCCTCCTCGTGCACACCCGTGGCGATTACGATGTAACCCTCGATGGCTTTGGTCAAAAGAAACCAACAAAGTCAGCATTGTTCAATTAACCGTTTCGGCAATTGGATCAAAAATGATTAAATTGTTTTTGATTTCAATTTGAAATAAATGCACTTTAAAAAATAAAAGCAAATAATCGATTTCTACAGAGGGGGGACGACATAGTACATTTGCCAGGGACGAAGCCGGAACTGGTGTCCATTCGATCTCGGGTATCCAGACGATCATAGGCCTCAGTCCGGGTGGAGGCCATCTCCCTCGCGGTGCTCCCTCGGCCCTTCACCCGCACCTCGGATCTGAGACGATTCCTGCTGCCCTCATTAGCGCTGGTATCGACGCTGGTGTCGGTCTCAAAATCAAGTCCGGAATCGTCCGCCTCCACCGTGATGCTAATGTTGTCGTCGCCGTCCATACTATATGTGAGGGGAGAGATCAGCTGCAGATGATGGGAAACGTTTTTGATGGGCAGCTCTCAATTGCTGGCGGAATACTATTTTCTCTTCAATTTCTTTACGCCGAAAAAGAAAGGAAAAAGAAATTTTTATAAACAATTTCAAAATTGCGCAAAAGTTTCAACTTTTGAGGACACGAGTGCGGCGTTGTCTGTTGGAAGAATAAAAATATGTACATTTGACTTGCATCTGCTTTCAGTTGGGGCGTGTGCATGGGTGGGTGTTCTCCCATAGTGCACCACATGCTCCCTGCGCCAGAAAAGGACGAGTTGATCAAGCTGTACTGCCACCATCACTATGAACGCGCCTCCTCGTCTTCTCGCTAATGAAGCAGTCTCGGTGACAGCTGGAGTGGAGGAAGCGACAGACTGTGTGGCAGACGAAACCATCACGGAGCGGTTAAAGAGCGAGGTCAAGGCGGGTGTTGGTGGGCTTTTGCGGATGGCCATGACGGAGGACGTGGTGGATGGTCTTTCAGCTGAGTACCAACTGCTTGTGTCTCAAACGTTATCTGCCTGTGCCAATCAGACCAGTAAATGCCTGATGTTTGAGTTAACGCATGTTCCTCCCCGACCCACCACTGAGCACCGAAGGAACGCAAAGAAAGGTCACCCTCTTCTGCAGAGGATACATTCTCTATCATCAAGTGTGTTGTTGCATCGAAGCATAATCCCACCATCAAGCACGCTTTGTTCGCATGGTGACGAACTCCTCGGCGCTGGTGGGGTGAATACCAATGGTAGCATCGAACTGAGCTTTACGCGCACCGCACTTGAGCGCGACGGCTAGGCCCTGAATGATCTCTGGTGCATCGGGACCCACCATGTGACAGCCCAACACTACGTCCGTGCGCCGGTCGACGACGAGCTTCATCATCACTTTGTCGGTCGTGCGCTTGGTGATCGTGTGCTTGAGGGGAGTGAACCGCGATACATATACATCGAAGCCATCCTCGCCTACTTCTTTGCGTGCTTGCTGCTCGGTCAACCCGACCGCAGCCGCTGGAGGCTGGGAGAATACAGCCGAAGGAAGGTGGCGATAGTCACATTGTCGTGGCTTATTGCCAAACTGCGTATCGGCGAAGGCATGGCCTGCGCCAGGCAATGCACTTGTGAGCGAGCAACGAGGTGAGGTAACGACATGAACTTACCCTCAGCAAGAGCTACAGGGGTGAGGTTTACGCGATCCGTCACATCACCCACTGCAAAGATATTGCTCACGTTTGTGCGGCTCCACTCATCGACCATTACAGCGCCCTTTTCGTTCAGTTTGACGCCCGCAGCTTCCAGTCCTAAGCCCTGTACATGATTATCAATCTCAGTTTATGAACTGGCTGTCAGCGTCAGCTGAGAGAGCCGCGCTACCTTGACATTCGGGGCACGCCCTGTGGCACTAAGAATGACATCGGCCTCAACGGTTGGACCTGAATGAAGAGTGTAGACTTGACTAAGTCTTTGAATGTAAGCCCAAAATGCGCAGAGTATTAGTTACCTTCGACCTTGGTTTTCGTGTTGAATGTGTAAGCCTTGAGCTTACCCGTTTGTGGGTCCTTTTCTATACGAGCCACACCGTGCTGTGAAGCCAGCTCAATGCCGCGCTCTCTGTGTAAATCGGTGAGAGTCTTTTGTACATCTTCGTCCCAACCAGTGAGCAGCACTGGACCTCTATGAATCTGAGATCAGAACTGGTTAAGTGCCCTTCGCAGTTGGGAGTAGTATTGCTGTTCTTAGCGTTACGTACGATTGTAACGTTGGATCCACTGCCATGGAAGATACCGGCAAACTCGCACGCTATGTAGCCAGCACCAATAATTGCCACCTTCTTTGGAAGCGAGGGAAGGTCAAGAGCCTCGTTGGAGGTGATCGTGTGTTCTGCACGTAAGGTTAAGCATCATCTACGTCGAGCTTGCCACAGCAAGGAGTATGACTCACCCATGCCAGGGACTTCCTTTGGCAGATGAGGCCATCCACCTGTAGCGACGAGGATCTTCTCAGCCGTCACCGTCTTACCATTCACCTGCGGGCAGATGTTATGGTCGGCATCATATATCTCGGGCAGTTGGCGTCAGTTCTTCAGCACCTGAACTGTATGAGGATCAAGCAATACACCACGTCCTTCCATCAGCTCGACGCCCGCCTTATTCAGCATGTTGCGGTAGACGCCTTCAAGTCGGTTGAGCTCCTTGTTCTTATTTTCGATCAGGTGGCCCCAGTCGAAACTCCACGCATCGTCCTCTTTGCCATCCCGCCCATGGAATGAATATCCATAGTTACGTGAATCCCTGCAGCAGATCAGTACAATCACTGTTGGCACTTGTTGATGTTCATTCCAACACCGCCATCAAGCTCCCTCCCAAACATGTTGTCGCCATCATTCCTCATTCATCACTCTTCTTCATCATGATCACCATCATCAATAGTCGTGCGAATGTCCTCTTGGATGAGTGTGTTCGGTACCTGAACTCTTCCTGGAATTGAGAACCATAGACGAGGATCTTCTTGGGTACACAGCCGCGCATCACGCACGTACCGCCCACGCGACTCTCCTCGCACATGGCCACCTTGGCGCCATACCCTGCAGCAATGCGGCTCGCCCTTACCCCACCCGATCCCGCAGCTGTACAGAAACCCACAATTTTAAAATGCATAGAATTTTAAAATATTTTTTAAATAAACACAATGAAATATCAAAAAAGATGCATAAAATGCCAAATCGAATATTGATGGAAATTGGAAAAATATTATTGTATTTTTCAATTACTGAAAATATTGTGTCTCAAAGGATCCGGATTATTATTAAAGCATTATTGTATGCGTTTCTGGCTCAAAAGATTAAAAAATATTTTTGACGCACCAATCACGAAAAGATCGTAAGTAAAGCGACGCATGTCAGGCAGTGTCTGTACTGGGATTTCAGAGATTAAAATTTGAACCAAACGTTTTGTTGTTTCAGAAATTTTCCAGTAATTCGAAACGTTGCACCCAAAGATAAAATGGACGTGGCAGCGTTGCAAGGTATTTCTTCTATAAGAAAATTTGTTTCGGGTCAATAAAAAATGCATGTCCCATTTATTATTGGGTTGCATTTGTTTCTTTATTTTATTTTAATATTTTTATTTTAAATTAGAAAAAAATTACTAAAAACTAACCGTTCGGGCAGCCTTGGACGAGCGAGTGCAGGAACTGGACCGGGAGGTGCAGAAGTACGCGCGTCTGTGTGTGCAGGTGCAGGACTATCAGGCTAAGCTGCTCGACATTGCAGAGTACTGGGTACTCATACCTCTTCTTTGCCATCTGATGCCCCACACATTCCTCCCATGCCATCAGTGCAGTGAATGCTGCACCACACTCGGATCAGATACACTCAAAAGGGAGAGAGAAGTCGAGTGCACTGACTTGAGTGCGTGTATGTGTGTGCTGGTTGACACTTGCACTAGACTGAGTGGATGAAGAACGGAGAGCATTTGGTCACGCGTGAGGCCGTGGTGCTGGCGCTGCCCACGGCTCTAGAGCGACTGCTCGTTGAGGAGCGAAAGAAGAAGCAGCTGCAGCGCGATAGCGAAGAGGAGCAGCGACGGACGGGCGACCGCATGGATGAGTGAACGCTCATCACCTGCAAAGCGGAGGCCACATCTGGAGAGAGCGACAACACCACCACCACCACCACCATTTCGTTCCGGAGGTGGTCTCCAGGTACCCTTCTTGGGCGGGAGAAGAAGCTAGGTGGTCACTGGCGTGCAAGATCAAAGTGAGTGCAAAAAGCTCTGTAATGTAACGTTGTATCGTACAGCAGCTGATCCTATCCGCTGGGCTGGGCAACAACCATAAAATTGCATGGAGGACAGTCGCATCCGCTTGCGCCTTGTGTAGGCTTACGTCCGATGCTGCCTCCGTCCGATCACCCGCGCTGATGAACCAGCCATCGTGCATGTGTGTGTTCATGTTTCTGGAGCTTCTCTTCCTTGTCGTCCTCGTCATCCTCGTCTTCCTCAACTCACTCAGCTCGTGCATGTACAGATCCCAGCCTGTCCTCCTCCTCCTCCGCATCGTCGTCCTTCCTCCTTCACTCCTTCTTGTGCAGGACCCTCACAGAAGCCGGCGTCTCCCCTCGCTCCCGCTTGATGCTCTGGAAGAGGCGGTTCGTGTGTGGCGACATAAGGCGCTCCGGGTCAAGCGCTGTTCCCCGTTCAAACCGTCAGTGACCAACCAGTTAAAGAAAATAATTAAATTCATTTCGAAAAATACCAAATATTATTACATAAAATGAAAATGAAAACAAAAATAAACAAAAATAAATTCGGTACCTTGTTTATGTTGTTCTCGCATTCGAATTATTTTGTCGCCGTGTTGCCACCAGGAGAGGTGCACCAACAGAAGGAGTATCACGAGCACAATAAACAGCACGCAGCATATCCTGGCCTTTTTATTTTGAAAAAATAATAAATAAGAACTTTGTTTCAATTTGAATTATTTTTGAAAATGAAACTTGAATTGTGTTGTACCTGTACATGCCAGGTGCTGAATTGATGGAAGAGAAGAAAGAAGAAACCAAAAGACACCTGGTCCGTCGTGGTGATCGAGAAATGGAGACCAGGGAAGTCAAGGTAACGTTGAGAATTAAATTTGAAATCCGCGCAGAAGAAATTCGATCACTCTAATGACACTGTTTCGAGGGGTCCACAGATCAAGTTGTTGTGTGAGAAGGGATGGAAGAGATGCCCAAGAATAACGACAAAGATAGAGAAGGTGATGGTTGCCTTATGAAAGAAGAAATTTTTGAATGGATTCTTAGTTGCCAGAAGTAGTTCAGGCTCCGTAACTCCTGTTCAGCCAATGACCGTTGCAACGATCCAAGGAAGAACCAGAGCAGCTGAGAGGGATTTGAGTGGAGGATGTGTGCCCCAGGGGCATCAGAGGAGTACCGATGAATTGACCTTGGTACCCTCACACTTGTAGCAAAGAGGAGAAAGACAAGGCCAAAGGGAAGAAGGCCATGCTATGTACATTCAGCGATTGAAGAATCAAGCCCAAGGTTCCACACAAGCGGACACGGGGTGGGGAAACGTGGGGCTCACACTTGGAGTCAGGCGCGCTATGGCCTTCTGATCTTCGACCAGGAGGCGCCACGACGGGAACAAGGACGATGGTCCCTCGATCAGCTGCAGCAGCTCATTCAACATGCTGTGACCACATGGGGTTAGTCTTAGGGAAGCAAAGGACTAGACCTGGCGGCTAAGTAATACGTACAGTCTCTGATCCAGCTGCTGCATGATGTGAATAATCACGGTGACACTGGGCAGAACAGTACTAGCGCACAGACTGTATCACAATCGCGAGATGAGATTACTCGAAAGGAGGAATGGGGTGTAAGTATGTACCGCATATCGACAGTGCGGCAGAGTGATATAAAGTCCTGCAGAGCTACAAGGGTGAAGATCTCGTCTTGCATACGCCAGTAGCAATCTGCTCGGGCGCTGATGATAATGAGCAGTACGCTCTGCCAAAAGCATTGCGGCAACAGCCCACCTAACGAAACACGGATCAGCAGGTTGAACCATCAATCCGACAAAAAACAGAAGAACTATACCCATCCGTTTCATACGATTCTCGAAGCCGCTCGCCTTTTTAATCATTGTTTGATAGATCCTGATCCTCTTGGGGTCACCTTCCGGCTTGTGTGAGGACTTGGCATCGAGGACGGAGAGATTGATCATAGTGTGCAGGAAATCGCGCGCAGATTCTTCTGTAGCTTGGTAGCTTGCATAGCGGGCGTGGAAGATTGCTCGTTCAGGTGCAGCAAAGAGGCTTGGGCTTAATGAAAACTGCGAAGTTGGCGGCGATCCCTTCACGGCTAAGGGCTCTGCACCAAATGATGCTGAACCCGGAGACGATTGAGAAGAAGACGTGGGAGAAGAAGACGATGACTGTGAGTATAGATACGGTGGCGAATGGTGGCCTTGTGGATAATGCCGTTGCGCATGCGACTGAACAAAGGAAGCCGTAGGAGCGGAGGTCGAGAAGTCCTGCGAGCAGTGGTTCCAGTCACGGAATTCGCTCAATTCACCGGTTTCGCACCATGGATCGCATACGCGAACAGGCAAAGTGCTGAATGGTCGAGGGATGGGCTCGCAGTGCGTTGCTGAGTCCGTTATGATACGGTTGTCCCAACCCAGTCGTTGGACGTCGACGGTGCGGTCGCCGTATCTGACAGATTCCTTATGCGTGTGCTGTATTTTTGTCTGGTGGGCGAAGGATTCGCTCATCAACTCTGCGTGATCTCTCTCTTCATTCCAGCAGGCAAGCTGGCTTGTGTTGGCGCGGTATTCTCTAAACAGCCTTTTGCGTTCACAGTACGGTACGTTGGGCAACAGCTGAGCGCTCCACATGCAACGTCGGTACATGTCTGAGTCGTAAGCCTGTCGCATTGAAAAAAAGTGGGTGAGCGAGCCATTAGCTGGCCTGCAGAGCGACCATACGTCATACCTTCATACGGTTGAAAGTGAAGAGAGCAGTCACATTGAAGTACGCAGCTCTTTCCATATCGCCATAACCGAACGCCAGATACCTGTGGAGATTGTCATCACACGGTTCAATAGCGAAGGCAATGGAATGGGCGCGTACAGAAGAGCGATCAGCGATTCAGCGACTCGAATGTCGGAAGTGTCAAAGAGAAGCGCGAGGTGAGCACGTGCTTGTTCGTAAAGTGCGAGGCCTGCTTCAACAGCGCCACAAGCTTGCGCTCCCAGCGATAGAGCAGTGAATACGCTCAACGCAAGGACGCGGTTGTCCTGCATAGAGCCGTCGTCCCCTTCGCTGTGCCATCCGTCCTCACCACCCACTATTGTGCCCTTTTCAAGGACCATGCGCACTGTGGTATCGTCCCACGATGCCGGATGCAAGGGTTTGAACGGCCACACGTGTGTTGCGAACACTTGCGCGAATCGGCCGCAGAGGTGCGCATACCGCAGGCTACGCTCGATTCGTAACCGCCCAAGTGATTCCACATTTTGCTTCGACCTGACAACGACTGCCGTTGAAGTCGAATCCCCCTGCCTACTCGCTGCTACGTGCATTTGTGGCGCTGTACTTCGCTGCTCCTGTTGGTAGTGATCACCTCTCTCTCTTTTGACCTTCCTATTCGGCGTCTGTTCGCTCTGTCGCTGCGCCTCCTGCCTACTTCGCTTCTTCTTGTCCTTTGCTGATGCTGTTGCGGTTGTTGATGACAGTGACATTGAATGCGAAGTCATGATCACTTCGGCGGAGTGGCCAGCCACGCTGCCGCCCGTCTGCGCTCCGACCGCCAGCGCCTCGGATGGACGATGCTGGTGTTGCAGCCGGCGCCGCAGCTCAGCCCGCGCCTCCTGGTGGCCACCATCCCCGGGGTAACCATGGTCGTACTCCTGGCCGCTGTGCTGGGTCGACGTAGATGTTGAAGAAGTTGATTCCCAGCCCAGAGGCAAGCCTGCCCCGACAGGATGCCGACGCAGCAAGTCGGAAATCTCGGCCGACACGCCCGGCCCATCTCTCAGATGGGGATCGTTCGGAATCTGCCACCGCTGCGTGAGGACCTGCTTGGCGGCCATCAGCTTGCGCGCCCTCTCTGCCTCCCGTTTGTGGCGCACGTAGAAGGGGATCTTGAAATCGATCAAATGGGACGAGGGTACCGATTGGGCCAGCAGGTTCACGCTGCGTGTGGCCTTTCTGACCGACTTCGAAGGAGAAGGCGATGATGCGCCACCCTGATCCATCGTTTCTAATGAATCGGGGCCTCTTTTTTTTGGGGGGGGTCGTCGCTTGTTGGGTGTTCGGTGGTGGTCAGCGAGGGCTGCCGTTGATTTCTTTCCTCTTCCGATCTTCCCCTTCCTCTTCAACTCTCAGGGGAAAGAAGAAGGGGTTTGGCAGTCGTCGGATACGAGCAACAGAATAGGCCTGCCTGCTGTGTGGTGTTCGTGTCTGGTCAGGCTGTCGGCAAGCACGCACGTGTCGAACGTAGAGGCAGTACCCGTATGGCCGACCACCAGGCGGTGTTGGCGGAATAGCGAGGGGGCACGTGTCCAGAGCTCCAGGCAAAAGCCGAACGGTGAACGCTCCTTGAGTGTTTTGGATGGATCTGAACAGCGCCTGGACGTGTGACAATGTGCGCGCTGGCAGTTCACCGTCAATAGTCTTGAAACTGCAGCACACTTGTGGGCCTGGGTAGCTCAAGAAGAGACGAGATGGGACGTTCAAGGTCAAGATCTGGGTTGGGGCATATTACCTGTTACCTAGCAACACATACATCACATTTGTCACTTGCGCTTGACAAGAACGCACAGGAGATGCTAAGGGATAGGGCCTTGTCAATTGACAAGGCAAGTGCGCTCTCAGGACCAAGATAGATGGGGGTGGTACATCTACAAGCGTATTTACTGCGTTTGAGTGAGTGGGAACTCGACTGGGAAGGGAATGGAGCCCTTGCACAAGTGTGGCGGAAGGAACCAGGCCATAGATCCATCCATTCAACCAGGCCCAAACTCGCTCCCACCGAGCAGGGAGTAGTAGTCAGAAGCGCGGAAAGACCCGTTCCCGTGCATAAACGAACCGGCCGTTATACTCGGAGGTGGCGAACTGTCTGACGAGAAGGAGGAGGTTGATGAAGAGATCTGATACGCAGAGGTCAGCAATTCAGGCTGTGGTGGTCGCTGGTGCGCCGCGACAATTCCTGCGGTGGGAATGACGCATGTTGCAGATCGGGCCAAGGGTTAGGCTGCGCCGCAGTAGTGGGCAAGAAGCCAGTTGGGTCGTATGGTTGAGCAATGCTTGCGGTCGCTGTGTCCATCATGGCTTCCATATGTTGGGAGTGACGGGAGGACGCCAGGAAGGACGAAGCCAGATCGCTCGCGGTAGCAGCTGCAGCAGAAGCCGTTGCCAATATGGAAGGAGAACTCGAGCTCGGTGAAGAGGAAGAGAAGGTAGGCGCAGAGGCAGGCAGGAAGTAGGCATTCGCTCTGGTAAAGCCGTATGATGACTCTGAGATGTCGGAAGCAGATATCTGCTGCGACTCGGTCCACATAGAACAGTTTGTGGGGAGTACGCTGACGGCGCGGTTGATACCGTACGTAAGAACTGGACTGGCGTGCCCGCTTGTAGAGGCAGCTTGAGTCTGTACGGGAGCAAGTAGCGTATCGTCATCAGTTGCCATCACCATAGGCATGGGGCGCTGGCTCGGATGCTCTGTGTACTGACTCTGCTCGCCTGCGCCAAGCACACGATGCCACTGCTCGACCTCGCGTTTGAGCCGTTCCATCTCGTCATCTTGGATGAACGCCCGCGCTTCTATCTGCTTCTGTCGTTTTCGTTCGGTGAGCTTGAGCTGGTAATAGTCGCGGGTCTCCTTCCACGAGGGGTATAAGTCGAAGAGCGGGCGTAAGAGACTCAGTTGTGTCTCCAGTAGCTCGAGTTCGTTGAGATAAAGCAATACATGGAGGATCTTGTTACAATAGGGCAAGTGCGTGATGGATATGTTCCGCATTCTGATGTACCAGGTGCGGGTGAGTGTAGTGTCCCAAGAGCTGGGGTGCAAGAATGAGGAGCCAGGTACCTGTCTTCAATGTGTCCGGAGACTCTCACATAATTCTTGGCACACTCCAGCGCCTTGGCTGTGTCACCCAAGCCCCAGTATGCCTCTGCCCTCATACTGGCGCTGCAAAGCAGCACAGTGAGGGTGAAACTGGCAGGGAGAGCTGTCCAGAATCATCATGATGGTTAGATAAGACCAATAAATGGAGCGCTTATGAGAGTGGCGTACAATCCTTGAGAATAGAATTCTCCAGAAGGGAAAATTGAGTGTTGAGGAACGAAAGAGCACTTTCCGTGGTGTGCGATGCACCAGGAGGCGGCTTAGCTCCTCCGGGGTGTCCCAAGCCGCCAGCCATACGCATCGGATATGAAGCTTTGGTGCCGAGCACACGTGCGGCCATTTCCGTGTTGGTATGTCGGATATCACTCATCACTTGGCGAGCCTCGCCCAGCTCCTTGCCGCGCATACCCGCACCTGACCGATCGAGCGCGATGAGGGCCCTCACGAAGAATTGCATTGTGGATTCAATGCTGGAGAAGTTGTTGTAGTCGGATTTCTTTACCAGCGCGGCATGGTAGGTGTTCTCTTCTTCAGAAGTCTTCCTCTTCCTGGCTGTGCCTCCACTCTTATCTCCATCGTTATATACAATCGAATAGATTCGTGTGGTGTCGAAGGCAGATGGGCCCGAGGCATATTTACAGTATTCGGAGAGCCATCGTTTCCGTTCGAGTGGTGACGTAGAAGGAAGGAAGTAGAGATCGGCTAGACACCGCGTGTAGACATCTGAACTGTAGGCGCCAAGTTGTCTGCATATACTCATCGCCATTGTCATGAAATAGCATGCCTGCAAGCGAGATGGAGCAGTTGAGCCTACGCTCGATACAGTAACATAAGCATGATGAAACTCTACCTGATCGACATCTCCAATGGCATACGCAAAGTAACGCAAGCCAACCAGCGCTTCCGCCACATTGTAATCACTGGAGTCAAACATGGTGCCCACTTCTTGCCTCGCCAACCGGAAGAAGTGCCTTGCTTTTTCCTCATTACCCGTTATCAACGAGCCTGTGGAGATAAAGTGAAGCCATTAAGCGCATGACAGTAAAAGCGTGCTAGTTTCCTTAATGCTATACCGAGAGCCAGAGCTGTGTGCACGTTAAGGGCTAGCGCGCTGTTTTCCCAGGAGTTGTCTCCGTAGAGAATGACTCGTACATTGTCCTCATTGACCGCAGACGGATGGAGAGGAGAGAATGCCCACGCCTGCGAAGAAACTTAGCGTCAGCACAGCACAGCACAAATGGTTCATCAAACCAAACGTACATTTTGCTGGTACTCCTCCAGCATCTGCTGGGTGGTCGTCCAGTGCAGCAGGTGCGCATCCTTTCTCGCTATGGGAGCCCTTACGCACGCAAGCGCTTGTTCCTTTTCATCATTTTCAATCTTCATCATACGATAGTCACACAAGAGATTGATGAGCTTGGCGGAAAAGGCGAGACAATTGCAATGCGGCAAGGATCATGATATCCTACCGTTGACGTCGAAGAAGTCGTGGTTGCAGTCTTAGTAGCCACAGGTGCTGCTGTGTTGCCCTCTTGCACCTGCGTCCTCTCCTCGCGCAGCTGCTTGCTCTGATCATGCAACAGGACAAGTTGCGCGAGCAAGGTTTCACGTCGTTTCTCCTTCTCCCGCTTCTCGTTG
Source organism: Acanthamoeba royreba (assembly GCA_000826365.1). Classification (NCBI taxonomy): domain Eukaryota; phylum Discosea; order Longamoebia; family Acanthamoebidae; genus Acanthamoeba; species Acanthamoeba royreba. The sequence goes on along the minus strand of CDEZ01018118.1, from coordinate 8,302 downwards.
ATGACACGCTCGTACTTGTCCAGGTTCGGCACCAGCTTGTGCATCAGTTGGTCGGGCTCGACTGTCAGGCCCTTGCCCCTCAGCTTCTCCAGCTTCTCGCCCAGGCCCATCCCTAGCGGATGAAGCGTGAACATGTCTTCCAGTGGCAAGTAGTTGTCTTCATCGTCCTCATCCTTGTCGTCGTGGCCGTCTCCACCACTCAACAAGTTCCTGCCAGTGCTACCTTGCTGCTCCTGCCGTATGTCCTCGATCGAGAGGGTGAGCTGCCGCGCCTCCTCCACGATACCTTCAATATCCAACTCGTCCTGCTGTTCCCTTCTTCTTCCTCCGCCACGCTGCCGCTGTCGCTGCTGCTGCTTTCCCACCTGTCCCTTCGCTTTTTCCGCCTTTACCGGCGACGATGACGTAAAAGTTGCCGAAGGCGCCGACGACGAAGAAACAGAAGAAGAAGAAAAAGGAAGAGGTGTAGTAGTCGTGGCAGAAGAAGAAAAGGTAGATGAGGAAAGGGAGGATGCTGAGGTCTCGAATCGACCCGGGGCAGACGTCGAGGATGAGAACAGGGTAGTCGAGGTAGGAGTAGGATAATAAGTAGGCACGGGTGCTAGGGATTTGAGTGGATGTGAATGAGGTTGTGGATGTTGCTGTTGTTGGGGAGCATTAATGTCGCTGGTACCCAATTTCCAGGAGAAGAGGAACTGATTATCGCGATTCCGACCCCTCTTCCGGTGCGCCGACACGGCGCCCGCCATAGGGGCCGACCCCAGGTCGCTCATGGCCAAAGTGCCGTTGAACTTCTCTGGTTGCTCTCCTTCTCTTGTCTGCTTCTTGTTCTTTTTATTTTCTTCTTGTGTTCCCAGTCTTCCTTTCGAACCTCCCCGGACAAGTCAAGAAGTGGTCAAAACCGATTAACAATCGAGTAGGAAAACTAAGAGAAAAAGAAAGAAATAGAAGAAAATTGCGTTTTGACCAATCCGTGCAATTCCGATGATCTCCGGTTACGAGATCCATGCCATCTCCGACTGCAGACACTTAACGCCACTCTACCGAGACCTAAAGCAGAACTCCCCAGCAACGTGACCACTTGGTTACGTAATGATTCATTGAAATTGTACTATTTTGCTGCTCCCTGAGCCAGGATCCTGTTGTTGTCAAGGCAGCTGTCCTGTCGTGGTTGTAGTAATGGTGATGTTGGTGTCCCGCCAGAGCACAAGTGGCACATCTGGCGTAGTGCTGTGGATCTGGCGTGCTGGTGCTGGCGAAGAGGATGTGCGTTCGTGGTTGATGGCGTTTACAATGGTGGACGCGTTGATGCGTGGCGATACTGCACCGTCCCATTCGACTGTGAACTTGGCGGCAGCCATGCCGTAGGGTATGGCCTGCTCAATGTCGCCATCGCAGCGTGCGTGAAGCGCCCACACAACACCACCAACAAAGCAGTCCCCTAAATGACAGAACACGAGTTAGTTCAGTACTGAGGCGAGTCTCTAGAAGGAAAAAGGCATCTACCAGCGCCGGTAACGTGCACTACAGCTTGAGATGGATCAGGATGGTAGTGGTGCGCCTCAATACACCCTTGTCGCAGCTGGAATAGGATGGCGCCAGAGGGCCCCATTGTCACGATCACATGCTTGACTCCTGCCCGTAGGAGCTTGGCAGCGTTCTTAATCACAGTTTCAACGTCCTTTCCCGAATCTGACCAAGAGAATAAATGTGTAAGCTTGATGGAAGGTACAGAACTGGGGGAAGCTCGCACCAGGAACAGAACCGTCCAATTCTGCTGCCATCGCGTTTAGTTCCTCCACGTTGGGTGAAATATAAGATAGATGCGACACAACCCCTGCTTGAATCGGCACCACGCTCTTGGCGACCGACGTTGGCTCGAACCAGACTGAATGCCTTGCTCATTAGCTGTCTAATGTCTCTGTTGTATAAGGAACCATCACTGGTACCTTCAGTATTGTACTTGGAACATTCCTTCACCAGTGCGCGCATTGTGTCGACGGCAATGTTGCCATCCACTACAACTACAGCCGCCTTTTTGATATCTTTGTGGAACTTAAGTACCTGCTCACGAAAACAAGTTAAGTTTAGCGCATTCATTCATGATTAACTGCAGTTGGCGATTGTACCTGTTGAGGGGTGATTGTTTTGAATATGTGCATACCAGCCACGGCATGCATGAGTTCGCCATCAGCTTGCATAGTAGCTGAGTAGATGCCAGTGGTTTCATCCTTTGAAAAGGATATTCCTTGTGTAGGCTGAACACGTTAAATAGGGCCAAGGTGAGCGAAAACTCCAGAGGCAAGTGCAATTGGACATACCATTCCCATCCTTTCGGCCCACTTAATGTACGCGTGTCCAAGCTCGTCGTTGCCGACAGAAGAAATAAGAAGAGGAGGCAGGGACAAACGGGTCATGCATTCGGCAATGTTCCTGTAACGTGCAGATTATAAGATCTCAAGTACCAGCCGGGCGATAGGGTGTCCGCTACCTTCCGACTCCTCCCCATTGGTGAGTAATGATTCCTGGGTTGGATGTGCCCTCAATGAATGCTTGACCCTTGTATGGACGAGCTGAAATGTCCATGGCTGAAGATACACAGGATAAGAAAGAATATCATGTAGTTGAACAGACAATGAAGCATACCTACACCACCAACGACCACTGGTCTGCCACTCTTCCGTCGCTTCTGCACCCCACTCTGAAGGAGAAATGTTTGTTAAGGAGTACTAACACCCTGTAGATGTCGAAAAGTGATGATTTATTTGTTCAAAGTACACTTGCCAGTGTACTCATTTCTTAGTACCAACCTGCTCTTCAGCACGCACACGTGACAGTGCCGAGGCAATCTGCGCAGCCACCTTCGCATTTTGCTTGATTAAGCATATATCTGTGGTATTTGAGACGGTAAGTCTTACGCGATCATTTGAGGCGAACAAACGTACTCGATTTCAAAGACTCGCCACCAGTGAGGTCATTGACTCTTTGCAGCAAGAAGGGGGTTACATCATTACCGTGCACTCCCTTTTCACTTAGGAAGGAATTCAAGTGAGTTCGTAGTAGGCATCTTTCAGGTTATGAGTTACGTACTCAGCTTCTTTTATGGCCTGCTGGATGGCCTTTTCAACCATGGAGGCCTCTGCAGCATCTTCCTTTCTGATAGGGACTCCAATAACGACGCCGCTCTTCAATCGCAAGGCTTTACCAGCATCTACAAGGGCGAAGGCCGTTAGGTGTGCATCGTTTTGCGAACTGAGTGAACAGCGTACGAATGAGTCTGGCACATTGCTCGGGTGTGTCCATGCGGCTGTTTTTATCGAAATGAGATCACATGTGAAAGAGAAGGAATTAGAGGGGCAACTCACCAGGAGGTCTTGTGCCCGCTATGAGGAGTGAAGAAGGCCGGGAACTCATCGGTTCCATATCCGACTACCGCGACTCCTTGGGTTTCCTATGGCCATATCACATTAAGTACTTATGCAGGCACGAGTGACTCACTTATTCAGCGTACCAAAAACTCCAATGTACGTCCGATATCAAGAAGGGATTTGGCCCCTGCACACACCACAGCAATGGGTGTGCGCCCGAGCTCAGTAAGATCAGCACTGATGTCCATGGCTATCAGAAAGTGAGTCACTCCATCATTTTCATTATGAATATAGGTGTGATATGAGAATCGTGAACGTACTAACTTCACCTCCCCTGTGGACGCCGCCGATACCGCCGGTAGCGAACACTGAAATGCCTACCAGGTGAGCGATGTAGGAGGTGCCAGAGACCGTGGTGGCTCCATTGAGCTTGCCCGCCACAACTGCAGCCAGATCCCTACGTGAGGTCTTGTTTACCATCTTGCCTGCACGCGCCAGCTTCTCCAGGCCCTCCGCATTCAACCCTAACGATTGCTAACACATTGAGTACGCCACGCCTTAGGCTGATGTGTACGACGTACCAACGTGAACGACTCCATCCAAGATGGCGATGGTGGCTGGGACAGCACCATTGTCCCGTACCACGCGTTCAACCTCACGAGCAGTTTCCAGATTCTGAGGGTAGGGCATCCCTGGTGTCCACAACATCACCTGCTAGATCAGATCCCAAACTACGTAGCATGGTAATATACGAAAGGGAAGGAGAAGTGTACCGTGGGAGATGATAGTAGATTCGAGAGCAACCACAGGACGATTGGCAGCCAGGGCTTGCGCGACTTCGGGCAAGATTACGAGGGGGAGCTTGGGAATCTTCTGTCCCTTCGTGGGGCTTGCCTCAACAGGACAGCGGCCCTCATGATTGAGGTGCGCGTAGAGCGCATGGAGTCGGTGAGTCGCCCTGCTCCGCTGATGCTGCATGGTGTTGAGGTCCGTAGCTTTTTTCGCTTTATTTCTTTGATTTTCCTTTATATTTCTCGTCATTAAAGAATTTTGATATGACTGAAACGATTACGGATGCTGTCAAATTTTTGGCGCGAAACACCAGGCTTTCGCGCCAAAAGTTACCGTTTTTGTTTAGCGGAGACGAACAGACTTAGAGATTTTAGGTTACATCAAGAACTGTGTCCACAACCATGCCTGCCTTGACATCGGGAAAGATAAAGTCAACTTCGACGTCCAAATCAGCCGCATCGACCGCGGCGAAGAATTCAAATGCCAATCGTGCTTCCGTTGCTGCTAAACGGGTTGTTTCTTCATCCGGTAAGAAACGCACTCACGACGAGTCCTTCGAAGATGAAGCTTCCTCGTACGCCGGCAGCAGCGAAGAGTCCTTCTCGTACGACAACAAGGAGAACTCGGCGCCCAAGAACAAGAAGCCAGCTGCTGTGGTCAGCAAGGTGACGTCTGCGTCCAAGAAGGGAGCGTCTACCTTGAAGTCGTCCAGCAGTAGTGGCAGTGGCAAGGCTGGTCGCAAGCGAAAGTCAGTCGATGAAATACTCAGAATTGGTGAAGAAGAGGAGGAGGAGGAAGAAGTGGTAGAGGAGGAGGAAGAGGAGGAACCCAAGCCGAAGCGCGGTCGACCGAAGAAGAAGAGCGACGTCGCGAGTTCGGCAGGGCGCAAGAAGACCAAAGCGCAGACGACGATGAAGCAGCAGCAGAAACAGGATGACGAGGAGGAGGAAGAGAGAGAGGAAGAAGAGGAGGAGGAGGAAGAAAAGGTTCACGAAGTGAAAAAAACGGAGAAGGGGAAGAACGCGCCGGAGGAGAAGCGAGTTCAGAACAACGCTGGCGGCAAGCAGGAGTCGAAGAAGACGAAGAAGAGCGAGGTGCAAGTGACTGAGGAGCCGAAGACGCCTCCATTGGCTGAGGCGAAGCGGGCAAAGGAGCTGTGCATGTCGGTCAAGCGACACCTCGCCCGGCCGATCGCGGCGGATGAGTCAATGTTCGGTCTTGACAAGACGCAGCTGGTGCCTCAGACGCCGCGCGTGTCCAAGATGCGTGGCGGCACAGAGGTCGTAGCGAAGAGTGACTATGACGAGCTACTCGACCGTTTCAACGAGCTGAAGGCTCTCCGCACTACCAAAGCCGAGAAGATGTACGCCAAGCTGCAGGCGACCACCGAAGCCAGAGAGAAGGGTACGTGCATGCGCTGCTTCGTCTTGGTGCAGCCCGCCCTTGCTTTTGACTGACTGTGTGTGATTCTCGTGATGATTCTGCAACGATCAGCCACTGCCAAGTTCATCGAAGCACTGAAGGAGGAAAACAAGCGTCTCCGAGAAGAGCGCAATGCACTTCAGGAAGGTCAGAAGACGAAGGAGGCCAAGGAGAAGGAGGCAAGCAAGGAGAAGGAGGCGGTCACGAGCCAGGAGCTGCAGCGAGTCAAGGCCGAACTACAGCTCTACCGACAGCTCAGCCTCCTCGACGCCAAGCCTTATCCCGAGGAGGGTACTGAGGCGTTTCTGTGCTCATGCCAGAATCGTGAGGACAAGCGAGGTGCGTGCATACCTTGCACTGGCTGCGAATGTGTCCCGTGCTGATTGCCGTTCTGTGGTGTGTTGTTATTTAGGTCTCAAGTTTGTGCTCACGATGACTGAGGATGCAGTGGAGTATAAGCCGATAGAAATCGTACGTTTCCATCATTGATCTCGTCCTCCCTAGGCACCCACGCTTGTCGATGATGATGATGATGATGGTGATGATGATGTAGGCTCATGCTCTCTCCCCTTCCTTACAACAGGGTAAGCAGCCGAAGTGGGAGATCAACGAGATGTTCGTCAAGGAGATCTATTTCAGCCCTCAGCTCGCGCCCATCTTCCTATCCAAACTGCTGGCCACTGTCTATGGTACCAAGAAAGGGCTGTAGGTGGCTGCACCGTACAATCGATAACAACGGCATAAGAGATGAGAGAGGGGTCGTACATTGTATCTTCTAATTCCTATGATTATATCTGTGGCTGCGTGCTAAGCCGCCAGCCAAATCATTTTGCTGCAAGTGCTCCTATCTCTGTTGTCATCACCGATGGCAAGCGGTTTGCGCCACTTGTGGAGAACATGACAGCCCTGGGCTCTGCTCGATAGGCTGACTACATTCATTACTTGCTACACGATTACCGTTTGCTCGTGATATGAATGAATTAAGCATCTAGTTTATAGTGAACAACGGTGAATCGATCTTTGTACAAGGATTCCTGGTCCACTTCGTCCTCAGTCTGGAGCGACGATGAAAGTTGACCTGTCAGCAAAACGAAGGTACGGCGCACATGAAAGGAATGGTACCTTAACCACTTTGAGCTTGCAGGCTTGAGCGCAATCAAGGAACTGTTGCTGCACTGCTTTTCGACGATGCTGATACGCCACGTAGATTTCTGCATGCATTGTGTCAGACCTCGTGTGCATGTTGAGGGAGAGCAAAGACACAGGGGAAGTATGCACCAGTGTCGGGTCGTGCTAGGGCAGCGATGGTCTTGGCCAGTATTTCCACCAGATCTTCATCATAGATACAGTCACTGCAGACAATCACGTCCACATCCTCCTTACGTATGGACGGCGCCTCTCCCCTGCATAACGCAAGTGTGAACCTGAGTGCGTGTTGGTGTTTACAGTGATGAGAAGGTCATCACACCAGTCCAGCTCCTGCACTGCGCATTCGACGTTGTTGGCTTTTGCGTTGTAGGCGAGCAGAGGAAGAGCTTGTTGCTGATCGGTGAGCGTGACCTTTGCACCTGCACTCATCAACTGTGAGTAAGCCTTTCTTTGTTCATTCTCTGATCAATCCGTCCCACTCCAGCCATCAACATCGACACTCCTCGTTGATGATGGCGATCTGTGCGGAATTCTTCGTCTGTCCATCATGATCATCCTCAACTTCAACATCGTCACCATCACCATAGAAGTATGTAGGTATGTATCCCTTCGTACCCAGTTGTGCGACAAAGATGCCTACGAGTCCAGTGCCAGCACCTACCTCTACCACCTTCCGGCCACGGAAGTGGTCCACAGGAAATCCCTCAAAGTGTCTACACAGTATCGGCGCCTGCACAGGGACGAGAAAAAAAATCACGATTGGTTCAATCTCAAGAATGAAGATTCCACACATTTGTTGTTGTTACGTACTGCACCCCTTGTAGGAGGAGAAGATGAACGTCAGCACATGTGAATCACAGATGAGATTGAAAATTTGGATTTGTGTGAGATGGGTACCAGATGTTGGCCCAATGGGGAACAATCTCTGCAGTGTCTGCTGAATGTTCGTAAATCACCACTGTGGAGTTTTGGAACTTGTGTTCCGTCCGATGCAGCTCTCCATCTTCTCCTTCCATCTTTGTTTTGGCCGATTTGAGATAAGATTGAAATTATTTTAACGCACCGAAACAATTTCGTTTTTACTCGTAAATGCTTTGGAAAACATCTCTGGAAAAAAAGAAAATATCAAGAAAAGGAAGCCATTCAGATCCGAAAAGGTTTTTCATTCAGCCTGCACAATGCGCCATCTCAAGGCTTTCCGGTACTGTTCCCTATCCCATTTTTTTATACTGATTACGTGATGCTCGGAAACCATCATTTGCCGCGGCTCATGGCATCCGGTGGTTTTAACAAAATTACGGTCCTGCAAGTGACCAGCTTGCATTCGGATTTTCCTCCATTGCGGAAGGATATTTTTTAAATTTCTTTATTTGTTTGTTAAATTCAACTTTATGTATAGCAATATTTTTATGTTCATTTGGATGATTAATTTCTTAGAAACAAACCGGCCGTAACATGTTAAGTTAACCACATACTTCGTCGGCACCTTGTGCAGAAAGCTGGGCCGTCCGTCGGACCACAGGCGGTCGATGCTGCGCAACCTTGTGACGCAGGTCATCAAGTATGGACGC
>CDEZ01018116.1:0-11392 GCA_000826365.1 Acanthamoeba royreba | reverse complement strand
GAGATTACTTGTAATTTACGTTCCGTTTTGCCTAAAAACGCAGCCAGGCAACAAGCCATCACAGATATCCCATAGTGATCCATAGCATAGCCCACACTGACAACAGTGGATTTTAACGAAAAAGCCACAGTTTTCCAGCCCTGCCTGGTACTCACTACATATCTTGACATTTTCATCACATGTTACTTTTGTTTTATGCATAAGTCAAGTTTGATTGACTAATGATAACTGCCTGTCACAAAGGTCAACAGCACATTGAATTAACAGATCCAACTAAATTGATTATTGATGTCTTTCAAATCTGAATGAAAACACCTTGTTTCTGAAATGCTTGTTGCACTCACCAGGTGCAGGCCTCCATGACACATGCTTTGATCTTATGGTTGGTGGTCTTGGTCTCATTGAACACTTTGTGGTCAGTGTGCACTGTGGTGTACACAGCTTGCACTTGGCATGCTCTTTGTAAACATCTGGAAATAGTGGGTTGTAGGCCCTCTGATAGTGAACCAGCTTCTTCAAGTGCTTGGCCAGTTGCAGCTTGAAAATCTCTTCATTGCAAGTCATCTCATTGATGGCAACAAGGTTGTCAACCATAAGACCACCACCATGGCAAATGCATGTGCAGAATGTCATTAATGTTGTGCAAGGGTCCTTCTTCCATTCATATGTCACACATGGGGATGAGTAGTGTTCAATCTGGAACCATCAGCATTGGCCTCAATAAAGTGGCAGAATATTGATGTGGGATTGGAATGGTTCCTCAAATGTAAAATTGTATGGTCATGCTTGTTTGATCCTCCTTCCTTGGTCATGATTGCCAATCGGGTTTCCTGTCATCATGTCCTGCAGTTCCATTAGCCACAGGATGATAAGCTGAAGTTATGCATTGCTTCTTCAATATTAAAACAAACATCTCAAGAGAAGACAAGTGTGACCACTTGGAATTCAATAAGCAAAAATTGTAGTGCTTGTGCAACTGTTTAACTGATGTGCTTTGATGTGAAGGGATTTCAGATCCTCATTGAACATTTTGCTGTCAGTGTGCATTGTCTCTGTACATAGTACACAGCTGGCACTTGGCATGTTCTTTTTAAACATATGAGAATAGTGGATTGTAGGGCCCTTTGAGAAGGGAGGTTGTGCTGACTGGTGGTTCACTTTCAGTTGCCACACCTGAAATAGCTTCTTCAAATGCTTGGCCTGCTGCAGCTTGAATATCTTTTTATTGTGAATTATTTTGTTGATGGTAACAAGATTGTTGATTGTATAAGGCCAATATGGCACATCATTGTTATTTAAGCTTTTAATCATAGCCCATTTGCATGAACCAGTTCTACTATTGACACAAGCTGCCTGTGTGATGTGTCATGCAGTGAAGTGAAGTGAAGAGAGATGCTACAAGAATTGATTACATACTTTGCTATCAAGGAATGCAGTGTTAGAATGTGCTTGGCCCAACTTTTCTTCATTGTGTGTGTAGGACTTGGTGCTGTCACCTGGTGGATCTCATTGCAAAAAAGTGCACAAAGTTTCAACTTGTCTTGTTGTATCATATTACAATCCTGAGGTACTAAACACCAGCAATCACTTGAGTGGCTTGTGCTTTACTTCTAACAAGAAGTTAGCAAACTTTTCTATTTTGTTATAGGTCTCTAAAATAAGATTATAATGGTAGATGAAGATGTATAGATAGGTCATAACATTCTCTGGCTCATATGCATTAAAGAACATATCTCCTAGCTGTCAACCAAGCTTGAGCCATTCCTTTTCACTAATCTTCACTTGTCCTTGTGCAGATAAGCAGGCTAAAGGGTAGAAATGGTTACCTGGAGATAACGCCAGTTACTTTCTGGGGAACGCTCTCTGCATTGTCTTAAGGAAATAAATACTAAAAACATGACTGGTATAGCATCTTTCTTCTCTGCTTCCTTGTCTGCAACACCATTCATCAAGTTGGTTGACTGATGAGTTCTTCCTCTTCTGGCTCCTCCTTTGATGAGTAGTGTGAAGCTCAAGAGGCTAAGCTCATTGAGTTTAAGGCTAACATTCTACACATGGTTAATTTCAGCTTCACAGCCTTCACTTCCAGTGAGCCAACTGTCTTCAGCTTGGCCAAGAATGGGAACCCCCCGAGTGTGCCTCCTGCCTCACCCATCAACATGCCTTTGCCATTGGTGGCAAGTTCATAGTGCTAAAGCAGCAGACCAAGCAGGCTTCCAAGCCATCTGGAAGGGAAGGGCTCCAACCCACAGTCCCCCTTGTTCAAGCCATGCTGGCACCAGTGGCAGCAGGAGGGGGCATCACCCACTCTCTTGCACTGGATCTGTTTGGATGTGAAGCTGCCAATCTCTCAGCTTCCTGCTCTCCACTCCATGCAAAATCATTGCCTGACTGAGAATCAGGCAGTGTGGGTGGATGGCAAGTTACAACACCTGCTTCAGGAGAGAGCCCTCCAAGAACTTCTCCCACATGAGCACGTGTTCTTCTCCCCCATCAGAATAGTTCTCAAGAAGAATGGCAAGCATCATCTGATTGTGGACATGTGACTCCTCAACTCCTATGTTCACCCACCAAAGTTCAAGTTTCAGTCCCTCCATGATCTGGTGAACCTTCTCCAGCCAGGGGATTTCATGTTCATGATCAACTTCAAGGACAGCTTCTTTCACACAGAGGTGCACCCAGCCCATCAGCACCTGCTGGGCATTCATTAAAGAGGCTGCCAGTATGCTTACCAGGGCTTTCCCTTCAGCCTTAATGCATTGCCCTGGATCTTCACATGCTTTGTGTGGATGACCACATGAGCCCTTGTGGCAAGGGGCATATGGTGCCTGGCTTACATGGATGACCTGATTGTTATGGTTTAGTGCATCAAGCTGCAGCAGTGGCCAAACACTGCTGCTCCTTGATGTAGACTATCTTGCCAGCCCAGCTCCTCCTTCACAATCTCTACTGCAACATTTGCCACTGGTGGGACTGGTCCAGCTCCATTCAGCTCTCTCAGGCCACCATTCAGAACCTGCATGACTGAATGGCAGGCCTCTTAACCTAGAATGGCCAGGTGGTGGCAGTTTGGCCATGTGATGTAGGTCTTGACACAGACACCTTCCTGAATGGGTGGGGTGCAGCCCTGATGGACTTGAGCACTACTTTCATGAGCTGGTGGTGTAGGAAACAACATTATATCAACAAGCTGGAACTCAAAGCTCTTCAGGCGTTTCAGCCTCTCCTGCAATGCACATCCATACTTGTGCACTGCGACAATGTCACTGTGATGGTGTTCATCAACAAATTGGGAGGTCACAACTTGGCCATGAACAAGACCATGTGGAAGATTCTCACATGGTGTGAGAAGAACCAGGCCCAGATTGCTGCCCATCACCTTCCAGGTCTTCAAAACAACAGAGCTGACTCCTTGAGCTGCCTTTACCCCCAGCACAAGTGGAGTCTCTCTGATGACCTCTTTTGCCTGCTCAACCACAAGTGGGGCCCTCATTCTGTTGATTGCATGGCCTCTGCCAGGAATGCAAGATTGCCTTGCTTCAACAGCTGCTTCCATGAGCCAGGTGCTGAGGCAGTGGATGCTCTCACACAGGACTGAAGCAAGAACAACAATTGGGTCGCCCCTTCCATTGTGCTGATCCCCAAAATCATTGCCTTATTGCTCTGCCAGCAAGCACAGGCAACCATCATTGTGCTAGTGTGAAAGGGCAGGCAGTGGTTCCAGGACCTGATGGAGCTCTGCTTCAAGCCTTCCATCCCCATTTCCAACCATCCCAGCTCATTCAAGTGGGAAGGACCCTGCCCTTCAGAACCTGCCAAAAGATGCCACATAATCTTCAAGCTCAAGCCTCCATACAGCATGATCTCCCCAGATCAGTGCACCAACATCCTCAAGGGTGTGGCCCAGGAGGGTGGATTAGCATCTTTCTTGCTTCTGAGGCGTAGAACGGGAGGGCAGGCAGGAAGTATCACATTTTCACTTGTCCTTGTGCAAATAAGCAGGCTAAAGAGTAGAAATGGTCTCAAACCTTTCACCTGTTGTAACTTGTGAAGATCTTGTTTGTCACTAACATGTGCAGTTAAAATGCTGAAGAACTCTTCCTTCTGTTTCAGGATATGTAAGCACTCTGGTTGATTGAGCCTCTTCCATACAGTTATTAGTTACTCTATATAAAGGAAGCATGTAAGATACTATGACTTCTTCACATGTTGAACAAATGTCATATTCTCTGACTCTTTAAGTTTGATGAAAGGTGCAGTAACTTTTTTATTAAAGGAAAATGGTGTAAAATGTACAATTTCTTTTTTTGATCATTCATTTTAAATTCTTTTTCTTTTAATAATAATTGCTGAATGCACCCCTAAAAATACATAAACAATTAAACAAATTGGCCATTCTCACATCATCCTCAGAGTCAAAGACAGGTCAAATGGAGCAATGCTGACATCAAAAAACGTATTTCCATATTTTACCAGTGGACAGAATATCAGAGATTAATGAAGTACAAACAAAATTAAATAAGTTGATTGATAGAATGAATAATGTGAAGCATTCTGCCACTAAGGCAGTGCCTCACAAAGTTTATTTTGGTGATTTAATTGGGTTTTCTGACTCAAATATGTCACTTGAGTCACAAAACAAGAAAATAGACCAAATTAGAGCAAATGCACTCAAAAATCTTGAGAATGCTGCATTAAAATTGAAAATAAGATGGAAATCCAAGCATAAAATTGTTATTCTACTTGGACAGATTGTATTGGTGAAAAAAATCAAATATTGAGGCTGGTAAAAAAATGAATGAAAAAGACCACCATTGAGAAGGCCTAGGGCAATTATACTTACAAGATCAGGTGGAGATATGATGGTGGTTATAATGGAGAGTTGCCAAAAGCTGAAACTATACTACTCAGGAACTTAAGTTTTGGATTGCTTTCAGTGAGTTGATTGCTTCTCCCTCCATTAATGATGAAGGTATAACTTCTATTCATGCAAATATGAATATGATACAGATTAACATCATGACTTTTATATACAAATGATAAAAATACTCTATTGAACAGATTAGTGAAGAATTGAGCTTCATTGAAGCAGTTGCAACTCCAAGATCCAACAATGATGATATATTGAAACTGATACCATCTTCTCCTAAAGAACCATCAACTGAAGCTACACAGGTGAATAATGATGTCAATGATGATAATGATGAACTTGATACACCAAGACCTACTGCTGGACGTTTTCAACCAGTATTCAAGTGTTGAGGACATTCAGAATATCAGTACTTTGCCCAGTTTGATGTGAAAAAGATAAAGAAAAAATATAGACAGAAAAGAAAGAAGAATTATTGACAGTTGGCAGTCCCACATTAACTTATGACCATGAGCCTCAGGAAAGGCCAAGAACATGATGATGTTCTTTTTCAATCAAGGCAGCATGTCTTCAATATGTATGTAGCTCAGGCCTCTCATAGTTAACTTCATAGTGCTGGATCATCTGTTTGGCAGAGTGCACCCAAATGAGCTGTCACCACAGGATGTATGCATCCTTGGGTATGTTCTGGGTCTTTCTTTGGATTGTCTGCAGACTCAAGCAAAGGCAACAGTGCTTGGTACTGCAACCTTTATAAAGATGAGTGTAACTCCTGATAAAGGTTCTCTTCTTTGGACAGACAGGTGCACCAAGGGTGAGAAGGGCCAAGGAGAGGGAGAAACAAGGAAAGTACCAAGTGAAAAGGGTATCTTGTGGGTAGCAGCTCATTCAGGCGAGGTGTACACTGCCAAACGGATGATCTTGCACTATCTCAAGCCCACAACCCCCAAGCAGGCAAATAAGCGAATGCACATTCAAGATACTGGGACTCTTTGGTTCATGTTTTGCGATGAGTGAGTCTTGCTTGTGCGACCCTTATCAACTTTGCTTCCAGCTGATCGAGATGATGATGAACTTTTATTGACTACGCAGAAAGGTTGGGCCAGGCAGCAGCACTGGTGTAGGCATAGTACAGAAGAGCCTCAGCCTCAGGATTCTTAGTGAGAGGCACGATTGCACCCACCTCTGTCGAGCGAAGGTCAGCACGCTTGAGAAACTTGTCCCAAGTGGGCAGCTGGTGTTCCTTTCCCATGTTCGTCAGCTCTTCCCAGTTCTCGAGATCGCCATTGTTGTTCCCGCCCGCGTCGAGCCAAGTTTTCAGCTTACTATGCTCAGGCGACGCAAGCTCTCTCTCGTTCAGCTTCGTTGGGCGCCAGTACATCAGTCGTGTCGAGCTGCTTCACAGAGTTAGACAGAAATAGGTGATAGGAGTTAGAGACTGAAGACACTACCCGCTAGAGACGCAGCCATGGACTTGTGGTTTGCATCTGCAGGGCATAGGTGAGCCAGTGATAGTCATCATTGTGGGAGGAGTACCGATCCAGAAAATGAATCCCCTTGATTTGCATGCCCTGCACCACAATGGGAGACAGTACTCCAGGGGGTAAGCCATCAGGAGGCAAGAGGAAGAGTTGAATGTTGATGTCCTTGTGGCGGAACGTCAGTCTTCTGACTTGACTTTCTTCAACGGTGATCTCTTTGCGTCGTCCATCAGCGCTGCTGCACTGTCTGGCTAAGTGGCTCTTCGTCATATTGCCAGTTTCATCATCGCCGAGGAAGAGGCACACAAGGAAGGGTTTGCGCTTCTTCACCAGCGAGCTGCCCTGCTTCACCTGGGGTGATTTATCAAGACATCAATACATGCCGGCTAGTCACATGCCCACTCAGGCTAAAAGGCACCCGCAAAGGCTTCTGACCCGGGTTAGAGCACCACCCGCGAGGCGCCGGCATCGCCAGGTCGAACTGTTGTGTTTGGACCACCTGCTGCCAGAGGAAGCAGTTGTTCCCCGTGCTTTGCAAGCCTCCCATGTCGATCGCTTCTCCCTCTTTGTCCTCCTCCTGCCAAGCACGATCGCCTGCCCCGAACATTGTCGCGCTCTCCTTCCTCATCAAGCCGACATAAATTCACGCTATCATTTTACATTTCGAAAATTTGAGGACGACCAGCAAGTACGAATTAAGAATTTTATTGTAACCAATTAGCATAGACAGCTATTTCGGGCACAAGGTTACAAGGAATGTCAAGCATGTGTACAAAAAGACGGCTACAGGGACATGGAAGGATAAGGTGAAAGATGAGCGAAGGGCACAACAAGCGTAAGTTTCGTGAGGAAGGAACAGAAGAGGCGAAAGGAAGGAGGATTCGCGATGAGGAAGAGGAAGATGAAGTGGAAGAAGTTCGTCCCGAACCGTCCTCCAAGCGACCGGCTGTTGGTGGCGTACGAGTTATGGAGGAAAGCCCCTGGAAACGTGTGGCCACCTTGAGAGATAGAACTGATAGCCTTCATGATAGGCTGGAAAATGCCCTCGAAAACGATAACTGGCCCGCGCTGAAAAAGGGGCTTGAAGGACTAAGCGAACACTTAGGGTGCACGGTGCACACTGTGGCCAACTGTCTCCAGTTCGAAGCTCGTATCAAATCTCTTACTGAGGGTCTGCTGGCTGCCGTGGCGGACAATGAGGCCCGCTCAAGATGTCTCGAAGGCTTGCTGTTCTGGAAGAAGTGTCAATGGACGGACCTACAGCTCGACTATGTTGTTCAACGCCTTCCGCCAGACTCAGAAGCAGCAGAGCTGATCCGAAGAGCGAAGAGGACAGAGTTTTGCAACAGATTCTCGGGGAGGCTGATATGGTGGGTGCTATCTGGTTCATTGCACCTCACCCGTGTCCGCGACAAGCAGCAGGGGCTCAGATTGGAGAGAGGAAAAAAACACACTGGGCTGCTTACTTTCCAACGAATCATTCCTGCACAGGCAGAGCACCCACAGGCCCAGGAGGTAACATGGTCGTCTTGGTACCTCATGAGGTTGTAGCTAACGAAGAGTTTGCAGGTTGTGGTGTTCGGATCAGTAGGCGCGATGGGATGTTTTACAGTACCCAGCTGGGTGAGCCATCCTTATCCTTCCTGTTGCTTCAAACTGGTCGTGAAGAATGGTGCGTATGGCCGATTTGGGCTGACTTCTAATCGTTCCCAGGTATTACTACTCATGAAATCTTGATCTTCCTGTTTCTTCTGATCCTCATCAATAAATAAGGAGCACGAGGTGTGGTGTGCCGTCGATACCTGCGGGCGCTTATGGAGGAACGGCAAAGTCATCCGCATGAGGGACCAACGACTTAAGGTGGGCGACACAGTTGTTGTGAACGTCAAACGTGAAAGCGGGACAATCCAATTCATGATCAATGATGAAATATGGTGCGTCTTGCTTTCTACCTTAGACAATCATTTGACTGACTTAAGGTAGGTATGACGAGGAGCTGAGAGATCGTGATTACTGGCGAGAGAGCCCGCTGATAGAGTTAGGAGCTTGCTCGTGGCTTCGCCTTGAGCACGGACCTTCAAGCGGTTTGACAGATTCTCAACTCCCGATTGAAGACTTCGTCTGCCTAAACATTACTGAACCCTTGTCTAATCCTGGCGACGCCATGTTTTCAGCACTCGATAAACCACCGAAGGAGATGCTGAGCATTGAGTGTGAGCGACGACAAGAGGCGCTTGCCTGGATGTGCATGGGTGTCTCTTCACCCGCAGAAGCACTTCAATCCTGGCAGAGTGACGTGGACATCAATCACGTCTACAATCACTTCGCCGGCTGTACTCTGCTTCACCTCGCGGTGATGGCGGGAAACATCGAAGCCGTTCGTGAGCTCGTTTCGGTTTCTCACGTCGAGCTGCTTCAGGATGATGAAGGCAACACTGCAGTGCACTTGGCAGCTCGCTATGGTATGTCACAAGCACTGGAGATTATGCTGGACAGATGGATCGACCGAACCACCATCGACGCAGTCAACAAGGCAGACGAGCTTCCGCTGTGGATGGCCATAACAAACCTGCATGCCGAGTGTGCAGAACTGATCAGTCGCTATCACGTTCCGGCTCTCGATGTTGACAAAGCGGAGGAGGTGGCGCAGAGTTTGTTAGCGGAGGATCTGCAAACCAGCCACAAGGTGATTGTCTTTCTTCAAAACCTGAAGAAGGCAATTAACGAACTAAGGTATTCATCCATCTGAGAGTGGAACAATTGTAGCTGATGCTTCCTTGGCAGACGCACGATGAAAGATGCCGAAGAGCTGGAGTGTGACAAGGAATTTCTTGATGATCTTCTTTACCTCAACCACTGCGGTCGATTGGGTTCATTCCTCTATGAGGAGAGTGAGGCACCGGGCCAATACCTCGTCATTCTCAAGCCTAAGGACATGAACTTCGTACAGAATCGGTTGAAAGCACAAGCGCACCAACAGACTCCGACCGAGTTAAGGTAGGGTAAGAGAGCTCAGCAGAAATGAATGACTGAGTTTTCTTTCCAGACCATCCAGGCTTCGTCTTTCGACACCTTACTGGGTGGTCAAGGTGGGAGGTTCTACCCGGCTGACTGCATGCGTTGATGTAGCACCTTCCATTCAAGATGAGGACCTAAGACTTGAAATCACTACCACATCCGACGAGCAACCAAAGTTTTGGACACGCAAGGTACCCTTGACGTCATACTGTGCTGAGGTAAGCCGCTATCCACGCCATGCAGGCACAGTGATTCTCACTGATACGAATCAGGTGGTATATCATGATGTACCGCATACAAACTCTCCCATCGGACTGCTAGCAACCCTTCGATCAAAGAAAAGAGGCACTCTTCTGACATCACCAACCATATATGTGGTCATCTCAAGTACTCTGCCCCCTCATCCTTTACCAGTTCATGCATTTTGGTACTAATTAGCACGACGCCAGAACTGGAATCTTCAGTTTCATCATACATTCATCAGGTACTATCGGCCAACACAATACCCGGAAGGTACAAGATCTTGTGGTGCCTTTGGCGATCCTGATACTTGTGATATAGATGGAGCTCTGTTGTGTTGGTCCTCCGTGACATCTGGGAGAATGGGTTCACGTCACAGTCACGAGCACAGCTGCCTTCTCTGGATTGGGCCTTCGTTCGCAGCTCAATCTTACACTATAAAGGTACCTCCTACCATTTTTGAAGATAGTACGCAGGTGTGTGAACCTTGTTGTTAAAGTCAATTGCAGGGGAGGACGAACTACTGAGCGACGATGAGCTGAAGAGAACAGTTTCTTGGTTGTTATCCATGCGGGAGGCACTGCTTCAATTCCCGCTGCTCTCTGGACAAACAGGGATCACCTATGCGCATTGGATCACCGAAGAAGCGGCCCAGTCAACGATCGAGGAGGCCGGCGCAGGTCTTCATTGTGTCCTTCATGTCAGGCCATGGCCTCGACTTGAAGACAAGCACGACGCCCATCCTGCGCTGTTTTGCCTAGCCATGGAGTTAGGGTCGCAGATTCGGCATGTGATCTTCAACGGCGAAAACGCAATCCGTGACCTGAAAGTGTTCCTTAAAGGTTCCTCTTCTCTCTCTCAACGCAGCAGTACTGATGAACTTACAAGAGAGGATTGTCCAGTACTGGCACAACAGCAGTATATGATCCACTGCTCTTCAGATGACCGGTGGAGATTCCTCAGTGAGGTACTTGCACAAGGGGCCTCTTCTCTAACAACCCATTCATACATCCAACCTCAACAAGCTCTCGCACTGCTACCATCTGGTTCCTCAAAGGATCTGTTCGTTAGCCATGAATCGTCCACCACGCCCACACATCCACTCGCCAGTCAGGAACATCCTGATCACCGTAAAGTCGGTACTAATTCCTGTTTTTGCCCCTCCGTGAACACGTACACGGCGATGAACTGACCCATCAAGGTGCCTACCTAGCTGAAGGACCAGAAGTTGAAGATGGCCCACGCGGCCTCAAGCGAATAGCCGTAACGGTCGTTAGGCGACCACAAGTTGAAGCTGAGCCATGGCCACAACAAGGGGGACTGCCTCCTCTGCCTTCTCAGCCAACCGTTGTGCCTCAGCGTACGTTCCCTTCCTGAATCGAATTCCAACTGGTGGGCGAGCCTAACTTGAGAGGAATCCAGCAATGCATCTGGGTTTGCCCTTGGGTGCGACACCGGATAGTGATGCTGCGGCCACGGTGACGCAGCAGGCGGAGCCAAGGGTGGAAGTGTGGGACGTGGCCAATGTGAAGGACCAGTTCTTTGTGAAGCACGACCACCAATTGAGCACAACTACGATGAGGGTCGTGAGGTCGACAGGCAAGCAAGCAACGCAGAACTCTACAGTGGCAAGCACGCCAGCGAGTGCATTTGGCGCAACTCTCGTCTTCACCAACCGCGCTTTCAGCGGAGCAACGGTCACCATTACGGCTGATCCCTGCACTGACGTTCCTCCCAAGCCAGTGGAGCATGCGTCCTATCCAGGGGTGTGGGCGTGGCCCAT
>CDEZ01018115.1:0-43489 GCA_000826365.1 Acanthamoeba royreba | reverse complement strand
CGTGTTCCCCAGCGCCTCGGCTGTCCAGCAGGTTGTCATCAACGTGCAGGGTTCTGATGCAGTCAACTTCTCTGGTTTCGACACTGCCACTGCTGGTCTTGCCTCGGGTCTCTTCACCTGGAACATCTGCTCTGCCACCAGCGTGACCGTCAGCAACTTCAACTTCCAGGGTAACCTGCTCGCTCCGAACGCCGACGTCGTCATCACCAACGGCCAGATCAACGGTAACGTTGCGGCGCGCACGCTCACTGGCCTCGGCAGCGGTGAGGTCCACCTCCCCACTTGCCCTTAAGCGATTCATCGCTTCCATCCCCCGTGCCTCGGTCTCCACGACTTCGTCTCGAAGTACACACGGGCACGCACCACGGCGGCAGCGCTGATAGCAGAGCCGCAGCCACACACACTCACACCATTCATCACCCATCAAAAGCACATTCACGACTTCTTCACGATTCTCCTCTGTCCCCTCCTTCCATAGCTTAACTTTCAATCAAGTAAAACTACTTTGAACTTTCAAACCATGTTCTTGCCATCATACTTGAACTCAACCAACACGTGGATACCGGGCGGCTTTCTTGTGCGCAACCCTCAGCCTGTGCTAAGCTTGTCCCAACTGCCCAACGCCTTGATGTTTTCAAAGGGTTGCAACATGTTCAATAGAGTTTAGTGATTGGCTATCGCCTCGAGTTTGACCAACCACTTCCTCTTCCCTTTCCTGTCTGAGTGATAGGACAACCACGTTCAAGTGGTTCTTTTCTTACGAAGTTCTTTGCCGCTGTCTTGAGTCTTAACTTAAAGGCCAAAACGGCAAAACGTCAACACTCACCTCTACGCAAGCAACCACTGAAGCACCGTCAGTCCTTTAAGGTCCGAACCGCAGCGATGCCCAGGAACCCACTCACTCCGCTCGTTCTGCTCGTCACACTGGCCGTGCTGCTCGGCGCGGCGGCCGCGGCGCAGAACCCGACCTACACGTTCCCGCACCGATGGGAAGCCACTCTCTCCGAGTGGGTGCAGGACGCGGGCATGGGCATGAAGAAGGTCCCGATGATGGCCTACATCTACACCGACTACACCGCCGGTCGGCTGGGCCAGCAGCGCGTGGACGAGCTCTACTATTTGCCAGTGTTCGATGACACGCCGTTCCATCGGGACTACGGCATGGACGCCGACCATCACTTGCAGACGACGCAGGCTCACTACTTCTTCTTCTTCAACTCGTCCGGCTTCCAGTGCTATCACCTCCCGTCCGCCAGCCCGATGCCGCCGCAGTACGCCTTCGCGAACGAGTCCACGTACGCCGGCGTGTCCTACCTTGATGGCCGCGCAGTCTGGGTCTTTGAGTCGAAGCTGGAGCTCCTCCCGGGCCTCTTCAGCAAGATCAGCCTCCTCGTCGACATCCAGTCCAAGACGCCTGTCCGCTTCTCCATGGGCGGCATTCCGCCGTATGACCTCCTCGGCCCCAACGAGATGAACTTCCTCAAGTTCACTCCGATCAGCGGGCCGTTCCCCAAGGCCGACGTGTTGTTTACGCCACCCAAGGGGTGCCTGGCCACCTCCAGCTCCTTCCTTCACACTATGGGCAGCTTCACTACAGGGCTTGCCCACCGCAGGCTTCCGCAGCAAGGCCGCTAATCACTTGCAACCTGCAAGGGAATCTGTTGTTTGTCTTACTACAATTTTAACTCCTATTCTCCAAGTGTAGACCCAGTCTTAGGTCCGACTGGTGGCTTTCGCCATCTTCTAGATACCTCAAGCCTCCATGACACAAGTCCTACGTGCCTCGGCATCGCCTTCACTTTCATCATATCCGTCATCTTCCTCTGCTTCCTCTGCTTCTCACCAGTCCTCAACTTCCACCTTCTTATCCAGATAAACTCCTACTCTCAGGTCCTAAGTGCGTACTATCCGACTGAATGAAGTACGTTCATTAAGACCTTGCAAACGGGACAGTCCACTTCACAGCTTACAGCTTGAAACGAAGGTCAGTGGTGTGAAGACCTCTACTTAGACAAACCAAGGCGGTCTTTGAGCTGAGCAATTAACTCTGCTAGACCTGAAGCAGCACCCAAGACGCGATGTGCCTGGATCAGACCTGCTAACGCGATGATCAGATCTTCATCAGCAGTCTGCTTCTCCTGAAAGAGATCAAGCATTAGAGCTGGCTTGTTAGCAGGAGGAGAAGGGGCCAGCCATACCTGGACGGTGCTGACTGCCTCACTACTAACATCACCTGCACTGGTGTCCTGCGTTGAGTGGCCCGGGACTTGGTTGGCTGGCTCGACACTCGTACTGGTGCTACTAGTAGTACTCTCCTCGTCGGTAGGTGAAGCATTGTCCACTCCACCCCCTTGCTCAATTATCTGGTTCGGCAGGACGAAGTCAGTATCAGGTTGCTCCCACAGTGACAGAGGAATTGTGCCTCAACATCCGTAGGAACGCCTGCTGGAGATGATTCTGCTTTCTCTTGGGGAGTAGGGGCAGAAGCGTCCTGGAGATCGTGGCCAGCAAGGTCTTCGTCTTGCACAGGCTTCGTTTCTTCACGAGCTGTTTCCAGTTCAGCCGGCTCTTGATCCGCAACGGCCACGGGAGGTATAAGATCGGCGAAATGAAGAGGAACCTGTTCACCTTGCGCTGGAGCCTTGGTCGTGGCAATAGCTCGAGAAGCCTTGGTAGGAAGAGGAGGGGCCTGAGGAGCGTTGGAAGGAACAGAGCCTCTCTGGCAAAAGGTCAAGTTATGAACTAGGGGTTGGACGGTCCTCACAAGTTGTCGGCTCCAGATTGTAATCTGTGGATCCTCAAGATATCGACCACTATTGCCTCTGAGGACAATGTATGGAGACCCCTCGTACAGGACAATGTCACCCCTCTCCACGTGCTCTCCTGTGGTGTAGTAGTACTTAAACTCGGAGGGTTGTCGGAGGGCTGGTGAGTCTGACATGGGGAGTGAGAAGCAGAATGCTTCTTTCTCCGCGTTTACACACAACAGGCGCCATATCGTCTTGCAGTTGCGTGGTTCAGCACACTGGTTGCAGGGTGCATGGTTGCAGGGTGAGGAAACACCTATTATTATTCTTATCAAGGTTGCACTTCACTGGCTGTTCTTGAGACCAATAATTGAGCAGAGCTGCCGTTGGAGGGTGAGAAGAAGCTGGGGAAAGTCTCCAAGCAAACCTTACAACCCTGCCTCATGGTACTTGTGCTGTCCACCCCTGTCGGTCCAATGAGTACCATAACTTGAATGCAGTCTCGGCTTGGGTACTCCAAGCTTGCTAAGAGGAGAACATCTTAGCGTAGACGGCGCCCATGTTCTTGTCTGCTCGTTGGCGCTCAGCGGCGAGCTCCCGTAGTTGGTTGTGGGCGGTGCGCTCCAAGTCAGGCTTGCCCAAAGAGTTGGTTAGCAGGAGGTTCAAGTCCACCTCTGCCTCGTCAAACTTGTGCTGGGCCATCAGAGCCTGCCCGCGGCGACACAAAGCTTTTGCCTTGCAGACCTGCATCTGCTCGCTCACGGTCTCCCATCCATCGCCTCCTTGTTCTTCTTCTATACTTTGCAGAGCCTAGTGTATCGGCCGAATGAATCACAGAATCCTTTCAGGCAAGAAGATGGGAATGTCGTACCTGAGACGCACGGAGCGCCGCTTTGCGGTACCGCTTCAACTTGAGGCAACAAAGGGCAGCGTTACAGTTAAGTTCAACGAAGAGTCGGACGGCCCTCCAGCGCTCCTCGGGAGTTGGTCCCTTGATCTTGGCTAGTCGTGTCAGTTCCTAAAGCTGAATTGTGAGTGAAGCAAAGACACGCTCCAAGAGAGATGAGAGGCAAACAAGTACGAGATTGTAGGCTTTGTTGGCCAGCTTGTAGTGCCCATTCACAAAGCCGACGTTGCCGTCCTCTTTACCTTCTTCAACTTGATGTAGGACATCAGCGTTTGAATGACTTCCTGTTGGCTGCATTGCAATGAAGAGCTTGAACGGAACTGTAACTCCTATTGAGAAATCGAGAAAGGGTACCTGCGAAGTCTTTCCAATAGAGAGAACCTCAACTTCGAAAACCACGATGGCTCCGGAAGGTACCAAGCCGGGAAGACCAAGCCCGTAAGCGTAGGCGGGCGCGATTCTAAACAAGGATATCTCGTGCAGCTTCATCGTTGCCACCGCATTGTGTAAGCCTTCGATGATGATCTCATTGTTGGAATCATCATCATTGCCTGCGCACGGTACGTGTGAGTTTGGACACATTCACCAGATGCTAAGGGGAAGCATACTTGCACTCAGACAAAATTGCAGCGGAACGCCTCTATCTCTTGTCGAGTCAAAGGGAGCTGTGCTTCCTTCCACTTTGGCGACGTAATGAACTGAAAGGACGAGTTATAATAGCATTCTCGACAGAGACTTCAATACACAGGCATCTTACCTGACACATACTGCCCGGGCATGATGACTGCGTCTACGCCCTCTTTGATAAGTTTCTTCATGATTCCTCCATCTCCATGCACATCAACCCAGCCATCTTTGGCATCCGTGAGACTGTTGTCTGGAGTACTAGTTGCTAACACATACCAGCATGAGTTTTCGGATCCAAAACTAAAGTGATGGCAAGCTTACGTGGATCGGTGGCTGCCTCTTCGATCTCCTTCACCGTGCCACACAACTCTGCTCCTTGAAGGTACTGAAGTACTAGCAACGCGGCCTGATGCTCTGCTTCCTTTTTCGCTCGTGATGCATGTTCGGGGAACGGTGTGAACTCGCGTCTTAGATCGGGTGCCTGAGCACAAGTGAATCAGTGTACAATGGCAATCGAGAAGCAAAGCAGTGGAAGATGACGTACAAACACAGAGTATAGAAATGGTGATGAGGATAACAACGTAAAGCGGAGGTTCTCCTTGAAGTGTCGTTGTTGATACTCGATGAGCAGGGACTTGGGTAGTTTGGAGAGCGGCCACTCGGTTGGTTTATAAAATAAGGGCAAGGGTACTGTGCCTTCTTGCAATTGTGAAGAGCTCGCCGACGTGGTTGGTTTGATGACACTCCTTGTCTCCGTAGGCGTCTGTGTGACTGCCGAACGGAGAAGGGTGGCCAGAACGCCATCGGCTCCCATCTGCGATTCCGAGTATCTCAACTGCGCATCCGCGAAGTAGGAGTTGTACGTCTCTAACGTGATGTCACGATAGCGCGAGCGAGGTTCGATCAACTCACCAGTGATCTCATCCTCGTGCACGAGTTCTACATCGCAAAACACTGCCGGTCCATGAAGCTTCATCAGCACTCGGTCACCATTCTCCTTGGTACTCTTGTACTGGCAAAGCAGCATCGCCCTCTGATCACACGCAACGCCATCAAGCTGATCAGCATGATCCATATGAAGTTGGCATCAGTCGACAAAAGAGCGGCTGCGCACATGGTTCAGCCGGTACGCTTCGGGGTTCGATCGACTATCGTGAGGCATGAGCAAGCAGCCGTTCCTCTTCTTTCTCTCATTCTGGTACGGCCTGTTGGACATTCACATAAGTCAATCAAAGGAATTCTCCTCATCGTGTGCCAGTGATAGTATTCAAGTACCAATAGGCCAGTGTGTTCTCTGCATTCAGCAGCTGCTCTATCCTGTGTAACATTAGAAAGTTAATAATATATATTTTTGAATAGATATTATCAACTGATATTATCTATTTTTACTATTTTCAACAATTAACGGAAAAAAATAAAATAAAATACCTGGCATGGCAAGTGTCATCAGCAGGGAGAAGCACTTCATGAGGTTCCCCTTGCCCATCTTCTGGCACAAACACTGCCACAAAGGTGGAGCCTGCTTGTGCGCCAGTGGTGAGCACTGCTTCTGGGATGTGAGAGAGCGTTACAGATGCACTCCCTTCTATGTCATAGTCTTCCCGCCACCCACTTGTTGTGAGACTGGTCCTCACAGGCAGCACACCAGGCTCAACTTCCATCCTTGCTGGGGTGCATTCTTCAAATTCATGTCCAAAACGCTGGAATTAGTCAACCTGTTTGAAATATTTTGCATACTCCACGTTGTTGTCCCCAGAAGGAAGGAGGCTTGCCCGTTCCGCAGAGAGCGATCCAGGCTGACCAACCATATTGTGACCGAGAAAGCGCCCTAGCCACGACGAAAAGCCGTAGGGAAGAACATGCAGTTGATCAATCCTGGTCAACCGGTAGAGCGTCACGCTTGTCATGACAAGAGCATCAGCATCATCAGGAAGGATAAAGTGCTCCCAGCACCACCAAGCAGCGTAACTCACGACTCTACAATCACCTCCTCGCCACACTTGATCCAGAAGCTTGCATGATCAATCTGTCATGCGGAAACATCAACCGCTCAGCCTTCTCCTGGCCGCAGTCGTGGTACTGAACCTTTCCGAGCAGGCCCCGTAGAGGCAAAGACGTGCCCAGCCAACTTCTTCGGCTACGCGGCCTACTATAACGTCTTCCTCTTGGGCGATGCCTCACTTAACTCAACTTCCGACTTCACCTTTGAAATGATCAACGGCGACGTGGAAGGTACCTCATGGCAGAAGTCGCAAAGTGCTTCCTTTTAACTCCTATTCTCGCAGGACGAGTCGCGTGCAACGGCAACTTCAGGGCTGTCAACTTTGGTATTGGAACTCGGATCGACTCCTGCAACGAGGAAGATCCTACATTGGTCATTGGAGGGTGCTGTGACATTAAGACTCTATGTCTCCTCAGAACTAACAGATCACGTTCAGGATTGACTCCGACATTGACTTGGAAATGGGAGGGCTTCAGTGTGGATCCCTCCTAACCGATAGCATCATCGGCAACCTCAGTTCTCTTCCCAGTTTTGTAAACGGTCAGCTCATCGAGTCCAACGTTACCCTCGTTGCAGGTACGTTCCCCTCACCAACTTTGCCATGGAATGGTGAAGTCTTGACCCTCAATTCGTCAGGTCTTAACTTCGCCCTGGCTAAGTCTCAGCTCGAAGCGGCCGCCCTCTCCTTCTGTTCTGCCTCCGCCACGGTGGCGGCGACTCGGGCAAATGTGTCTTCAAACGGATCCGTCCGTTTCGCAGGAAGCGACTCCAGTGCAGTCCAGAACTTCATCGTCAACGCCACCACACTCAAGTGCGCACATTCCTTTCATTCTATTTTTTCCTCTGTCTTTTCGTCACTTTCTCTCAATTTCTTTTCATATTTCCCACGGAAAATGTAAGAGAAAATATTTTCTCATCTGTTCAAAATCTAATTAATTTAAATTACGGCAATACAAATATAATGTAAATGATTTAAATTTCTTTACTTTGTATTTGTCGCCAGAGGTGCTGTCAGGTCTGTTGACCTTCGTCGTCTGTGAGTCGGCTGACGTCAGCATCGAGAACTTCGGACTTGCTAGCTCCATTCTCTGATGTCCGCCTGGAGAATGCTCAGGTAAGTGCGATGAGTTCCATTCCATCTCTACATTCTCTGCTCATCTCAGACGCGAAGGGACTGATGGCTGATGCGTGAATGTGTGGTGCTGATGATGACGATCGTGATGACGCAGATTGTAGGCAATGTGGTCGCTAGGACGCTGCGCAGCAATGGTAGTGGGGAGGTGCACCTCCCGGCCTGTCCGGCCAACTTGCCCTCGCCTTCTGTGATACCTTCACCCTCCTTGGCAGCCTCGCCTTCCGTGGCCGTGTCGCCATCACTGATACCTTCTGTGGTGGCTTCACCCTCGCCGTCGATCATCTTTGCGACGCCACAGCCCTCATCGTCTCCTTCGAACTCACCTTCACCGTCCCTTCCTGCTTCTCCTTCGCCATCGATTGCTGCCTCCACCTCGGCTTCTGCTTCTGCTTTGCCGTCTGCGTCTGCTTCGCTTTCAGCTTCACCGTCTATTTCCACTTCTCCTTCTGTGTCTGCGTCGCTCGCTCCTACGCCGTCGGGATCTCCTGATCAGTCAGCCTTTCCTTCGGCTTCAGTATCAGCTTCGCCTCTTACGTCGACGTCTCCCAGTCCTTCAGCATCCGCTCTGCCGGGTGCCTGCCCTCCGGCTCTGTTTGGCAACACAGTGTCGCAGTACAACATCTTCCTCTTGGGACAACAGAACAATATCAGTGGAAACAGCAATCTTACATTCAATCTCACAAATGGAGACATTCAAGGTAGGTAGTTTCATCTTCTTGTATTACAAATGCTCACAATCCGCTTCAGGTCGAGTGGCTATAAACGGCAACTTGAGAGCTATCAATTTTGGCATTGCTTCGCGTCTGTCGCCGTGCAACTCTTCGCTGCCTTCGCTTGTGGTCGGAGGGTATGCACTGTCCACTGCGCACTGCCACTTGTTGTTGTACTAAACCTTTGTTATCTCCTTTGCACAGAGCCAATTCTTCTGTCCAATTCCAGGGATCAGTGTCCTGCGGTTCTCTCTTTGCTGAGAGTTCAGCTTCACTCCTATCACTTCCAGGCTTTGCCAATGGAAGTCCTGTACTTGGCAGTGTGCAGAATGCCACTGGAGTTAATTTCACGCTCGAGAGAGACGCTTTGGCTGCCACTGTCAACAATCTCTGCCGCGCGAATAGTGTGCCTGCCAATGTCTCTGTCCCAAGGCAGATTAGACTAACGGGCTCAGCCAACGCCACACAAGTATTCAGCATAAATGCTACCGACATCAAGTACACTTCTTTGACTCATCATTGAAGATACTATGTGACTAATCGCTGTGATGCAGTGCGACATCTTCCATCATCTTCTCATTCCCCAACGCCTCAGCTGTTGACAGCGTTGTAGTGGCTATTCGGGCTGCCGACAATAGTACCGTCACTTTCAGCAACTTCGGCATCAGCACCGGCGGCGTGTTGGGTGGAAGAATCACTTATGTCATGTGCTCATCGGCGGCTGTGGCCATTCGAAACTTTGGTTTCCAGGGCAACCTACTAGCCATCAACTCCTCTGTGACCATCGAGAACGCGCTAATCGCTGGTCTTGTCGTAGCACGCATCCTCAATGGCAGCGGCGGAGGCCAAGTCCAACTACCAAGTTGCCCCACGCCGACTCCCTCCTCGTCTCCTTCTCCTGCCTCCTCCCCGGCGGCATCCCCCTTGGTATCGACGTCTCCATCGGTAGCTGCCTCACCATCTGTTGCTGCGTCGCCCTCTGTTGCGGCATCGCCATCTGCCGCAGCATCCACGTCAGCCTCGCCGGCGGCTTCAGCATCGGTTTCCCCTTCGGCTGCTGCGTCATCTTCACCGGCTATATCGCCATCTGCTACTCCAGCTTCCTCTCCTGCCTCATCACCTTCTATTGTCGGCGCCCCTGGACCATCAACTAATTCGTCCTCTACTACGCCTACTGCTGGTGGATGTCCCTCGTCTCTCTTTGGAGCCGCAGCGGACTACAATGTGTTCCTATTGGGTAACCCCAACCTTCAGTATGCGTTCAATCTTACCAACGGTGACATCTGGGGCCGAGTTGCTGTCAATGGCAACTTCTATGCCACTAGCTTTGCTATCGGCAGCCAGCTCGACTGCGCAGGCAACGAGTCTACTCTCGTAGTGTACGTCCTACATTCTACCTCGCTATTGATCTACCGGTGTTGATGCTCAAGTACCTTTTCCTTTGGCTTCTCCAGATCGGGGACAGTTGTGAAGGCCAGCAATGGTGCTGTTGCATGCGGTAATCTTGTCGCTGCTTCTTCTACACAAGTGATGGGCCTTTCGTTCAATGGAGCCGGCAAGACTGTTAGCGGCGACATCGCCAACCTTACAGGCCTCAACTTCACTTCCTTGGCTTCCTCGCTTGAGGGTACCTCCGCATCACTCTGCAGTGCGGGTGGTGTTGCCGCCACTGCTGCATCAGGCAACGATCTCGTCTTTGTTGGCGGCAACACTACCTCTCCTACGTTTACCATCACTACTGCACAGCTCAAGTACCCTCCCCTCTGATCTTCGGTTTGTCAGCCATGGTTGTAGCTGTTTGCTGACAAGATTGTACATTGCAGATCGGCCACATCGATTCGCTTTAGCTTCGCAGATGTGGCAGCAGTCGAGCAGGTTGTAGTTAACGTCGTGGGCGCCGATGACAGCATCACCTTTACGAACTTTGGTGTCAGCTCTGGTACTGCAGCTTCCTCGGCAAGGCACACAATCCGTCCACACTCACGCCTTCTGTGTACAGGTGGTGTCGCTTCTGGCCTGATCACATGGAACATCTGCTCAGCCACTACCATCACCATCAACGGTTTTCATTTCGACGCTAACCTCCTCGCGCCCCGCTCCGATATCGTGATCGGCAACGCGCAGGTGTGTAGTGCTCCTCCTTGTCCGCTGCTCCTGGTCGGCTTACCTTTCCTTCTGCGCAGATTGTTGGCAATGTGGCCGCCCGAACGTTCGCCGGCATCGGCGGCGGCGAAGCTCACACTCCAACGTGTCCATGAGCCACACCGCGGACTGAAGAGAGTGGAACACGCAAAGGAAGACACATGCGTGTGGTGGACGAGAAAACGTAACGGAATACTCTTCTTCATTTTGGTTGGTCAGAAATTTAATCAATCGTAAGTCTAGCCAATCCGCTGCGTCCTGCCAAACGCGTCGACGCCTCCTTCCCCATTTCCTCTCCTCTCGTTTCTCCTCTTCCCAGGTCCGCAGAAGAAGTACACACAAGTCCGCAGGAAAACATAGAATCTTAAGAAGAAGAAGAAGATGAAGATTGTTGCATTGTTCCTTCTCGCCGTCATCGGGTTCGTCGCCGTCGCGTCGGCCGCCGAAGAACAGTTCGACGTGAAGAAGTTGTCGCCCGATCATGCCAAGGAGCTGCTGGGACTCCTCCAGTACCGCGCCCACAAGGCCGCCGAGGCCGAAGTGATGGGACCCATGAACAAGTCGCCCAAGGCCGACTCCATCAGGTCGTTCTTCATGCCGTCGCCGCAGGACCACTGCTGTCTGGTGTGGGACAACCTCAAGTGTGCGGCGGCCATCATGCAGTGCGTGAACACCTGCGAACAGGGCATCCAGCAGTGCATTCAGTGCCTCGGCCCGATGTGGGGCACGTGCTGCTGCTGCCTGGACAACGCCGGCATTCACGACGTCAAGCAGGCCTGCCCCAGCTGCTGCAACAAATGAAGCTCTGGGATACCTCACCCCTGTCTTTTTAACTCCTATTCTGAAAACAAACCCTAATTGTAGAATGCACTCTACCTTTCTCAATTATTTCAATTATTGAATTCTTAACATAAAAATTAAGAAATCATATCAAATAATTTAAAATAAATTGATGATCTTCATCTAAACATTTTATCCTTTTTGATCAAAATAAGGAAAGGTTGCAGAAAGATATCCCTTGCCTTGGATTGAGTCCCACGCTATCTGCATTGCCCAAACGTGATCAGCAATAACGTAACTCAGTGGACGGATGTGTTCATCCTTGTAGATACCTGACATGCATCGGTAACCACCTTGTCATCAGCCATTTCCCCACGATGATGAAGAAGGTGCGGGAGAATGAAACGAACGAGGCATCCCAAGGTGTGATGCGACCGATGTCCTGCACTCCAGATGCTTCGAAGATGACAAGGCCAGCACCGCCCTTTGCAAATATGCCCAATTGTGTGAGATGCAATCATTCTACAATACCAGTGTGCACATTTTACAATCCAATACTATCTTTAGTCAAGTTCTGTTGCAATCGTGGATACATCTCTCATGATGATAGACACGGGCACCGTGATGCAGGGGCCCAGTACATTTCAATGTGGTCAATAAGTATGGTACGGATCAAGGAATGCTGTGAATGACTGCTGGTTTGTTCACCGACCACTCATGTCTGGAGGAAACCAAGTGTGCGGAGTGAGACTGGGTGATAGTACGAAGACGAGACAAGGTTGAGGTGACGTACTGGACAGGCCAGTGAATGTCGTACTTGAGCTCTCGAGCAGCATGCAATGGCCAGAAGGGATCACGCAGCAGCTCACGAGCAAGGAACACGAGATCAGCTCGATTGTTGTAAACAATCTCTTCAGCTTGAATGGCCTCCGTGATGAGACCCACAGCTCCGGTAAGAATGTCGGCCTCCTTCTTGATCCTCTCTGCAAAGGGCACCTGATATGATGGTCCAATCTGGATCTTTTGCTGTGGACTGGGGTAGGGGTCAATTATCAGTCTTCATTCTGATGTCCATAGCTCCGATGAGAAGTGAGAGTACCTCTGGCCGCCAGAAGAACTGTCGAGAAGATCAACACCTTCGGCCTTGACCAACTTGGCCAACTTGACCGTGTCCTCGATCGTGGTGCCTCCTTCCACCCAGTCCGAGCTCGACAGACGCAAGAAGAGAGGCTTGCTCTGTGGCCACACGCTTCGCACTGCGCGCACCACTTCGAGCACGAACCGGGAGCGGTTCTCGAAGCTGCCTCCGTACTCATCGGTGCGCTTGTTGGCCAGAGGAGAGTTGAATGATGAGATCATATATCCGTGAGCGCCATGGATCTCAAGCACATCGAAGCCTGCCTTGTCTGCACGAACAGCAGCATCAGCGAATGCCTGCACAATGTCCTTGATCTCCTCCTTGCTCAGCTCTCGAGGCACTGGTGACTGGTTGTCCCACGCTATCTGCATTGCCCCAGTTAAGTCAGTTCCTTCGTCTGGAGCAAGTGAGCAGGAGTAGAAGAAAGGGTTGGGGTACCGGCGAGGGACCAACGACTTGCCAACCGCCCTTGTCTTCAGGAACCACAGCGCCAGGTTGAGGAAAGATGAGATGAGGAGGATATGTTGATGCCTTGCGTCCTGCATGAGCGATCTGAATGCCTGCCTTGCCATTCTGAGTGTGGATGAACTCCACGATCCTCCTCAGTGACCCAATGTGTTCATCCTTGTAGATACCTGCCATCCATCCATCCATCCATCCATCAAGCAAGCGTCACGTCATCAGCGTTATTGCACGATGAAGGTGGGGGAGTATAAAACGAACCAGCATCCCAAGGTGTGATGCGACCAATGTCCTGCACTCCAGAGGCTTCGAAGATGACAAGACCAGCACCGCCCTTTGCAAAGGTGCCCAAGTGTGTGAGATGCCAATCATTCATGAATCCGTCCACTGCTGAATATGTGCACCTGTGAGAATATTCATTAGCATTCAGCTCGCAAGGTTCGAGGGAGTGGAGTGTGGGTACATGGGGGAGACGACGATCCTGTTCTTGAGAGTGACATCACGCAGCTTGAGCGGTGTGAATAGGTGAGGCACATGGCGTGCTGTGCCGCGAGGTGCTGCCGGTCCTTGGTCAGCAGCTGCATGCCCATCCCAAGGAGGAATGAAGCGTGGAAGCTGGTCGTTATTCTTGTGCGCGCTCTCCTCTTGGATCTGCCTGCTTTCCATCTCTTCTGATATGGAGGAAGTGTTTGTTGGAGGTTCTGATTGTCAAGGCAAGTGTATGTAGATGTGAGTGATTGTGTCACCTTCGCCAACCTGCCCTTTTTGTGTGTGCCGGCCCGGCCCTCACTCGGCGTCATAGAGATCGGCGAAAAGAAAAGGAGCTTCTGCGGGCTCCGCCAATAGGGCTAAGGGCATGGATTATTGGGCTTTAAAATGGTCAATTCCAATCATTCCTTTCAAAAATTAAAAATGCAAGGAATGTCAAGGCTTATGTGCTGCAACTTCGGCGCCTGGCACGGCGTCCGTTCCCACAGCTGGCCATGAGCGCAACTCCATTCATATTGTAAGCATTGTATGTGTGATGTTCATTAGCAGCAAGGAGTTCAAACATGATCTATCACTCTAAGTTCATGAGTTGGTCGCACGAGAACAGGCGGGCTACCGCTGATGTTGGTCGAGAGCAACGCCCTTAAGCCGTTCATACGTAAGCCAAAACACCACGAGCCACGGACCACTACGCATGAAAGTAGGGACGGTTCCTGCATTCGACGTGAGAAGGAAACCTGGCCGGGAATCTAAACTGAGGGAATGAAGCAGCATACCCTTCCATAGTGCAAGTAGGCCCTCTTGACGTACTGTCTTGATAAGACAGTCAAGTGAATTATTGTACATAGTCCCTTGCATGCGATCCCCCACTCTGACAACAGGCTGATGCATGATACGTGACTTTATCACGTCAATCGGCTGCGATCCCAAAGATGCCACCACTACAAGCGCATCTTAAGTACTGTTGGCTAACGAAGACAAGATCAAGAGCTTACCAGCACTAAAGAAGCTAGCCAGGAAGTGCGTAGCAGCACCATCATCAAGCGTAGTATGCCGGATAAGCAAGCGTTTTGCAAAGTCGTAGGTTGGCAATGTAAGTACGCCAGTAAGCATGGCTCTGTGTTGCGCAACCAAAGTACGTGAGAGAGGAACTTGACTGAACACGAACGGTAGCAAGAGTACCTCTGCGCTGTAGGCGCGCAGCCCTTGTAGAGTCCAAGCATGCCTTCGGTACGAATGATAGTTGCAAACGCGGAGCCAACCGATTGGTAGGCCCTTCGTTCACTCAGCATTCCTTCGCCTTGCATTCTGCGGTCAATGTTACCAAGGGTAAAGCAATTCGAACAAGACACAAGTCGTTGGTACCTCACTTTGATCAGATCCGTAGGGGTAGCTACAGCGGCAGAGAGTCCGCCGGCCATAGCTCCAGCCAAGACCATGAGAGATGTCCTCGGACGAGCGCCGATTGTTGATTGTACCTGATGCGTGAATGAGAACAGTGCACATTAGGTCACGCAACACTGATAAAATGGAAACGCCACAGATAAAAGGGCACAGAAGCACTAAAGATGGATAGAAGAGGAACAAAAGGATACAGCACGGCGGATTCCCGGGTGGTCGCCCACCCCAGTACTAACGCCGCCTGGCGCAGCTTAACTTCGCTGTTCGGATGGGAAGCGGTGCTTTCTGCGCAGTATGGCCGTATCCAACAACACAGGGAGCATGCGTGACTAGTACCCCAGAACGATGGTCTCCTGTGGATGACCGTCTCGCAAACTGTGCCTTGAGGATCTCATAGAGGGTGATCTTGAGTGTACCATACACCGCCTGCCTCAGCAGCGCCGCCTCCATACCGCGAAAGATCACACGCCATCGCCCGTCCTGTCGCACTGCTGTTCGCATGGCTTCGATCACACCCAGCCGCTTACTCCTGCACATACCAGGCAAATTGTAAAACACTAAATTTATTGACTTGTAATTTTAAAAAATTAAAATTTATATTGTAAAATATACAAATATTAATAATAAAAATGATCAAAAATTTACCCTTGGCTGAAGTGGATCTGCTGTCGCGTCTTGGCCCAATCTGTGGTAAATAAATAAATAAATAATGGCATGAATGATGGGAAATATAATATCATACCCAGGGGATACGTGAGTGCCTCGGCAGCACAGGAGGCGATGCCGCCCACCAGGGCGATGTTCGTCCAGGTAGCGAGAGCGGCATCATGCACCTGTGGCACTGTTGTATGGCCAGCGTCCCGCTGGGTTGAAGGAGAAGCTGATGAAGATGTTTTCATCTTCTTCATATGAGTAGTAGCCTTAGGAACAACTGGCGTGCTGACGGCAAGGGGCAACTGGAGGTCTGGGTCTCCATCGTTCACTGCCTTTGTGGCCCAAGTTCGCGTGAGACGGCCTGACGGCAGCTGCCGCAAGGTAATGGAGCAAGTCTTGGGATGTCGTTTGTTGGTCAAGTTTGACTAAAATTTCAAATATGCGCCTTTAAATTCGGAAATTCGAATTCGTTTCAAACATTCAGCTTCCCATTTCTACCACGATGCAGAGAATAACCCGCACATGTCGTACGAGTGCGGCCGTGGTAAGACTGGCTCGGCCGACTCACAGGTGCTTGGCAGTAAGGTTGAGTGCAAAGACAAGTACTGGCACCGATGGAAGCACGCAGTACAGGGGAGGCGTATCGGTGCACAGAATGGTTCTCACTCATTCCCAGTGGACACATGACGAAAGCTTGGCGTTGATGAGTGGCTAAGGCAATGTGCGTGTAGGATGACAATGGACACATCTTCCACATCAGGGACTTTGACACACAAGAGGAGGCAGAGCGCTACTTGGAGGAGATGAACAGGAAGAACACCACTCATGTTGGCCAGGGACACAAGCAGCACTACTGGATCAAGACCCGAGAGCCGCCAGGATGATCCTTGTTCTCTCTATCCTTTTGCATTTCATTTTGTATTTACCAAATTGTTTGGTTTTGTCCAATGGTTCCAATTTGGTACCCAAAACAAAAAGAAATTCCACACATATCCAAGAACAATGGAGGAATTCACCCGAGCTTCCGCACACGGAGAGGACAAGATGCTGCCCAGCAGGGAGGGCATGCTGGCCAAAGATGGGCTTGATGCGTGCGTGGGCAACACGCCCCTCATCCTTCTTTCTCATCTCTCTGAGGCCACTTCATGTCTCATTTATGGTCCACGTGTGCTCCTCTTTTTGTAATTTTTTTAAACGAGGAAAAAATATATCTTTAATAAGGAAATAAGAATAATTGTGATTACCTCAAGTGATAATATTTTTATTTTTATTTTGTAAAATAAATATTAACCGTGATTGCTGTAATGCAGGTAAGGCTGAGTTCATGAGTGTGGGAGGAAGTGTGAAGGACCGAGCAGCCCTCTTCATGATCAACGCGGCAGAGCGAGACGGACTTCTCAAGAAAGGAGGTACCGGCATTGAAAGGAACGCACTAGTGATAGGAGGCTGCTCGTGGACTCATCTCTTCTCTTGCTTTGCGTTGATCAAGGTTGGATCGTGGAAGCAACAGCTGGCAATACAGGTAGATCTTGAGTGTCCATGGACATCATTGTTGCATTCACATTCTTGCTAACCGTAGCCATATCCCATTAGGCATCGGGCTCATCCACATTGCGAATCAACGAGGCTATCGGTAGATTCTTCTTTATGTTCAACAGTCTCTCCCTGGTACTGATGATGGACAAACGCCAGATGCCTCTTTACTTGCTCAGCCGCGACATCAGAAGAGAAAATCCAACTGCTACAAACCTTAGGCGCTGAAGTTGTGCGCTGCCCTGCTGTGCCGTCCTCCAGTACGTGTCTCCACTGCACAACAGTAATGGGTTTTGTTTTGTCTTCTCATGCCTTTCCCTGGCAGATCCTGAGCACTTCCAGAATAAAGCCAGGAGTATGGCAAAAGAGAGAGGTATCTTTCCTCCATGTTTTTCTTCACCTTTCACTTTCTTATGTCCATGAAGGCGGATTCTTCATCAATCAGTTCGACAACCTTAACAACATGGACGCACACTACAGCACCACTGGACCAGGTTTCTCTCTTCTTTACATTCTTGTATCGCACGCGGATGAACTGATACCACTACGCCTGTGCAGAGATATGGAAAGATACCGCAGGTCGCGTTGACGCAATTGCGCTCTCGTCGGGCACGGGCGGTACCATCGCAGGGACCGGAATCTACCTCAAGGAAAAGAACCCAAAGGTGCAAGTTGCCCTGATGGATGTACTCGGCTCGGGAGTCCTTGCCGAGAAAAAGGAAGGAGAGCCCTTTTTGGTTCTACGTCAGAAGACCCCAGAGGAAAAGGCCAGCGTGAGTGGATCGTCAGTGATTGAAGGCATCGGTGCGCAGCTTTTGCTATCGCTCTCACATGTAAGGTCATGAGTCACTCACTAACGCCTAACAGGGAGTGGCTTGCTGTATGGCAATCTGGCAAAAGCGAAAATTGATGAGATACTTTATTCTGATGAGGATGCATCAGCTGTCGAGATGGCCTACTTCCTTCTACGAAAAGAGGGCCTGTTCATTGGTACCTCTATTTCTATGCAACTTAACAGCAACATGAACCGACATAAGTAATCCATGCTCTCATGATATATAAAAAATAGGGGCATCAGCCGCGTTGAACTGCGTGGCGGCGTACCTGATGGCGCGAAAGTTGGGTCCTGGCCACTGTGTCGTCACCTTCCTCTGTGACGGCGGCGCGCGTTACGCCTCCAAGATCTACAATCCAGCTTGGCTGCGTGAGAAAAACATCACCATTGGTCCCGCTGAAGACCTCTCCTTCCTTCGCCACATCGAGCAGCGCAACGGGATCGTCCCTCGCGAGGATTGATTCCCCCACTGACTTACCAGTAACATCAAGGAAAATAAAAGGAAAATCATTTTTCTAATTTTCTCGGCTGACGTAATTTCTCTATCCGGCCAATCGGAGAACGGCAAATGCGATCGGTTGTACGCTCGTTAAACTTTTCCTTCATGTCTCCCTAATGATGGAGGAGGAGAAGAAGGGAGGGGTAGAAGGAGAAGAAGTGTCCCACCCCCCACTCCCACAGCAGCCGCAGCAGCAGCAGCAATGGTGCTCCACCAACTCCAACCAACAAGTCAGTGACGTCGTTCAGGGTGACGTTGCTGGTGCCGCAACAAACAAGTTAAGCGCCAGCACCGGGCGGGAGGATGTGAGAACGATGCTCACTGATATCGAGCGTGACCGAAGCTTGGCGTTCGCCTCGCTGCGCCAGCTACCGCGAGGCAACCCACCTCCGGTCAAGCCGGGCGGTGCCACAGGGTCATGGACTTCGGTCATGGGCGCGGCAAGAGCCAGGCAGCAGTTGCAGCTGCAGGGCCAGCACAGCAACAACCAGCAGGCCGAGCACGCTCTCCGCAGCGACACATGGACAAGCCCTATGTCGCCACGTCAGTGGGGAGCGAAGCCGACATCGTCGGAGTCACCGCGGGCAGCGGGCGGAACAAGCCCGTCACGGCCGTTCCTCCTTCTTTCACGTGAACGGGGGGCAACGGCAGTGGTCAGTGGTGAAAAGAGCGAAAGCGAAGCTCCAAAGAACGAAAGCGAAACGACAAAAAGCGAAAGCGAAGACAGTCAAGTGGAGCGGAAGGAGAGTAGCGAAAGCGACAAAAGTGAGGAGAAAGAAGAAAGTATTGGGGGACAGGAGGAGACCAAGGCTGATGAAGAGTCACCACCAGTTGGTGTATTGCTTGATGTGCCCGAAGAGGCCGAGCAGGCGAGGGAGCCATGTCCCGATGGTCCGGATTGCAGAAGTGAGGACCCGCGACACTTCGTGCTCTATCTTCATACGGCACGCGACGAGTTCGCCATACCCTTATCGCCCCTCATGCCCAAGCAAGACTCCCTGCTATGCTCCAATGCTAGCACCGTCTTCCCATGGACACAGAGCCAAGAGATGGATCCGACAACAGCACCGGCAAGTCGACCACAGCTGCGCCGATCGGTCAGCTTCGATTCTGGTCTGCGTGTGAACACAAGCGGCTTTGTTGGGATGGCGATGAGAGGTACCATAAGGTCTGGCGCTGATATGAGTGGATGGCTGATGAAGCGCGCGCAAGTTCGTAAGGTTTGGATCCCATAAAATTGTGTCCACCACTGTGCGCTAACCAAACGTGATGTATGGAAACATGCAGAATTGGGTGGGCTTCTGGTTCGTGTTACGATCACAAACGAGGCAGCTTCTCTTCTACAAGAGTCCGACAGACACAATTGCACAGGGCAAGAATCCAGAGGGATCCATCTGGCTTGAAGATGCCAGCGTTGAGCCAGTACCCGAAAGTGAAGGACGATCACACTGCTTCCGGCTCACTGCTCAGCGAAAAGTGATCAATCTTTCTGCCTCTGGTACTGTAAACGTGTATGCATGTAGCCCCTGGAGTATACTTACCCTACGTTCGTTCGTGTTATCTAGATTCCGACACAAAGTGGGCATGGATTCGAGCCATCACAGATGTACATAGAATCAATGTTCCTTGACAGGAGAATAGGCTTACAATGTTAATATCAGGCTGCGGTCAAGAGCATACAGCCTGAGGCAGAGGTATCCATGGACTTACAGCTTGCCGCCAGCCTCGCGAGTTTCAATTCCATGCGAAGTGAGAAGCCACTTGTTCCGGCAGAACAGGAAGAACAGAAAGACGAACGAGCCAAAAAGAAAGAGGAAAAGAAGAAAGAGAGGGAGAAGGCTTATCTCAAGCATGGGCGCAAGATCGACTGGACGGGTCGGGAACTGCGCGAGCTGCCGGAGAAACTCTTCGAATTCGCCAATTTTGATGGCCTGACCAAGCTCATCGTACGCGCTAATCAACTATGCACCTTCCCTGGCGAGTTGTCGATGCTTCGAGGACTTACTTATCTTGACTACTCTGAGAACATGGCCAAGGGTATCTCGCAACCCCACTGATGTCATCTCCCGAGTTGCTGCTGACTTGAGTTGTAATGGCAATGGCGATTACCTTCTGCAGAGCTTCCAAAGGAAATCGGAGCGCTGTACCGATTACGGGAGCTGTATGTCGAGTCCAACAGACTTGAGAGTTTGCCATCGGAGATAGGCAAGTTGACTCGGCTCCGCGTGCTCTACGTGGGCAATGTACAGTTATCTCTCACTTTGAATTCCTTGTTCCCCGATGATTCA
Organism: Acanthamoeba royreba; assembly: GCA_000826365.1. Classification (NCBI taxonomy): domain Eukaryota; phylum Discosea; order Longamoebia; family Acanthamoebidae; genus Acanthamoeba; species Acanthamoeba royreba. The sequence goes on along the minus strand of CDEZ01018115.1, from coordinate 23,140 downwards.
TCTGGTGACGTACTATGGTTCAGGGACAAGGTTGGGCCTCAACGTATGACGTGATGAGGGCGCAAGCTTCATCTAACAAGCTGCGTAGTCTTCCTGATGAGATAGGCCAGCTTGTGAACCTCAGATCGCTGGATTGCAGCAATAACCTGATCTCCGCTATTCCATTCTCGATCTATGAGAACTGCACGAAGCTTGTCAAGCTGGATTTTAGTGGCAATCAGGTAAGACGCTCATCACGAAGAAGAGAGTGCAAGAATCACGTACTTTTTGTTAATGCTGCTTCTACTTCAGATTACGAGCATATCGTCCGGCGTAGGTCGACTGACGAGGTTGGAAAAGCTTCTCCTATCGCACAACAAGATTGAGAATCTACCTCCACACGTCGGTCGATTGCACAATCTAAAGCTCCTCCACGTCACCAACAATAAGATATCACGGCTTCCACCTCAGGCACGCGCGTCCACTGTTTTGCAAACACAAGAAGAGTAGCTCATCAGAAATGTATGTGAGTAGCTAGGGAACTGCGTAAAACTGGAGCAGCTTTATATGGAGCAGAATCCGATCAAGGAACCACCATTAGGTGTCTTCAAGAGGCCGCTCGAGGAACTACTTCTCCATCTATCGGTACATCACGTCGCAAATGATCACGATTATGACTGCGCAGTCTTGTTAACCCTACCTCGATCAGGCTCTTGGAAAGGGCGAAGAGCAATGCTTCCGCGCGCACGTTGTACTTGTTGGGGACGATGGGAAGAATAAGTTGATGAAGGCGCTCACTGGCAAGAGCATAGCTGCTGGAGGGCCCCATATCACCACGGCCTTTGTGACGCCCAAGCTCAAACATGGCCTTCTCCCAGCAGGTAACATTCTTCATTCAACACATCACTTTTGTATGTAAGATGATGCTTACGAATGGCGGCTACTGAATGTTAGGTATGTACCCTACATTAAACGTGTGGAGCATCGCCAGTCAGTTGAACGAGCCGCTCCTCATGCCTGACTCGCTGCTTCCACCATTGTTGTTCACTCATGATATGGTCATCATCCTCGCTCTCCGATACGACGCCATGGACAGCGTGGAAAGATGGTTCGGACTGATACGCAGCTACTCGCCGCGCGCTGCTGTCCTCGTGCTGGCGTACTCGGAGCAGCCGTTCCCGCAAACGCAGCATCGCGAGATTCTGTCCGACCTGCGGCATAAGTGCCACCAGCACAGCGAGGGCATCAACCTTATCATGGTGGAGCTCCTGAACTTCAAAAGCAGCAAGGATCTCAAGTCGTTCATCTCGACTGTCGCCGACGTCGCGCTTCGAAACATACAGCTCATGGGTCGGCCCGTGCTTCGTGGTGTGCTTCAGATCGAACAGCTACTTGCTGAATCCGCATCGCCGTTCGTATTGGAAGCCTCGTCATCGGCCAGTGAGCCATCACCCATCACGAAGGCGCCAGTGCTGAACATATCCGAGTGGACGGACCTGTGTGAACTCTGCGAGGTGATGAGCGATTCACAGCGAGCACACGCACTCAGCATCCTTACATCATGGGGCACTATTATCACCGCGCCACCAGACTTGCTCAGCAAGGATGCCCTCCTCGTACTCTCGGCACCCTGGCTTATCCATCGGCTAATCAAGGGCGGTTTCATTTCCTTCCAACGTGAGGCATCGTGAGGCAAACGCGGAGACGCATATTATTGTCATAAAACATGTACAGTTGAAACTGATCCAGCGCCTACCTCACTCATTTCGTGTAGGGATTACCAAGTCAGCCTTTGTCCATCAAAGTTGAAGAATGATCCATTGTCTTCTTCTTTCAGTCCCTCTAGCACGCGTACTATCCCTTGTGCACTCTGAAAGCACTGGAGGATCAGCAATGTAACGACAGCGAAGGAGACGCATCAACGCACCTGCTCGGGCGTTACCGGAGGGGTTCTCCCCTTGGAGCTGCCCAAGTCTGTTTGCACCCACCCTATGATGTAGCGTAGCATGCAGTGTAAGCAAACAGAGCACGAAGAAACTATGTGGTTGAGAGCTATACCAGGATGAACAGCGACATGTATGCACTTATCGCCATTCTCAACAGCAAAGCACTTGGTCAGCATATTCAGCGCGGCTTTGCTCACACGGTACGAGGCCGAAGCGGCACCTCCTCTTGATAGATCTACAGCACACATGTTAGCTATCAAGCCACCAAGTGGGACCGTCTTCTTGAGTTGTGGTACCTTGATAGAGTGATATGGAGCCCATTCGTGAGGAGACATTGACGACCTTGGGCTTGCCTGACGCAGCGGATAGAAGGTCTGCGTGACAAGCATCGGACCCACCACGTTGGTGTTGAACACTCGCACCATGTCCTCCGGCACAGCCTCCATCACGGACTCATCAGGATGTTTGTCCGTCGCGATGCCTGCATTGTTGATCAGTACGTCGAGAGAGGCCAGCCGAAAGTCCTCTTGAGTGCGCTTCAACGCGTCCTTGACGCTCTGCGCGTCGCTCACGTCCAGCTCGACGACGCCCAGCAGCCGCCCTGTCCCTGCAGCGTCAGCGCCGGCCGTCCCAAACTGTGCCTTCTGCAGCTCCTGCAGTCCGCTCGCAGTTGCTGGCGACCTACACGTCGCTACCACTGCGTATCCCGCACTCACTAACTCTCGCACCTTCATCATCATCAGCAGCATCGATAAAGAGTATGTACACATCCAAAACATTTCCTTTCAGATTAGAGGATGCTTTTCCATTTGCGTATCAATTTTGAGGTGAGATGTACCAATTGGAGTCCAATCCCACGCGATGCGCCGGTGACGAGTGCGGTCTTTGTCGTAGCAGCGTGCATGATCTTGTCTTTCTGTGTGATCTGTTCAATTCGAGTAGAGGATGTACTACACAGCTTGATATGACTTCCTCTTCGGTTTTCGGTCGATTTGGGAAGACTTGCGTCATTCTCGCGAAAGATTGGATCAGCACACGAGATGTCACGCACTACAACGGTTGATCCGTTCCATCCCCGCCTTCTAATGCTAGTCCTAAGATAGTGTCATTCCTCCCTACACATTCAATTTTTTTTTTAAAGATAACCATTCTTTATCAAAAATGAGAAGATTGAGAATTGGCGCCATTGCCATTACCCCCATTAGCCGTACCGTGCCTCACGATGCGCAACGGCTTCTTGCCCTATCGCTAAGACAATCAAGTGCCTCTACACGTTGCGCAAGTTGTGCGGGCAACGGCAAGCGTCAATCGTGGATTAGAGCGGGTGTGGGCCTGGGTGTCGTAGCGGGTGCGGCTATCGCAGGCTTTGCCCTTAATGAGGAGCTGCATCGACGCCGCGATCTCCACCGTGCCATACGTCCCCTCCTTACCGGTACGTCATATCTCTTTTTTAAATTTAAATGTAAAAATAAAAGATATAATATTCAACAATTAATTCAATTCAATTTGCCATTTAATCGTGGAAGATTGATTTTTAATTGATGATTTCTCTGCTCAGCTATCGGAAAACCACTCCAGCCAGAGGTGGAGCGCACTACGCAGGAGCTGGCGAGCAGGTCCGTAATAGACGGGCAAGTGTCCCGTGGTGCCCAGGCTTGTTGCTTACGCAGGACCCCAATCGTATCTGCACACCCTGCAGGCCCGGGAGCGTGGCACGACGGCCACTGGACACGCTCTCGATTGCCGATGCAGCGAAGGAAGCCGGACCGGCCGTGGTGGCGATCCACATTGAGGCCGAGCCGATCTTCGGTCTCTTCCCGCAGATCTCCTTTGGTTCGGGGTTCATCCTTGATCATGAGGGCACTGTCCTCACGAACGCGCACGTACCATCCCTGGCCCGCCACGATCCTGCTAAATGGTGCCTTACAACCAATCGTGCTGCAGGTTGTAGCCTTAGCTCAGCGCTCCGTATGTCAAACACCCTGCGTATCAGGCAGTGTACAGTGAAACAAGGCGAGCTAATATCCCCTCATACAGAGAACAGGCGTGGCAACAGTGACTCTGACCGATGGCACATCCTACTCTGCTGGTACGCCCTTGAACTGCTTCTTGTGTCTGTTCTTTTACACTCGTTGGGTGCTGTGTTCAGAGGTAGTCGCTGCTGATTCCCTTTCGGACCTTGCTGTGCTGCGCATCGTTAATGGTGGCCAGCGCAAGTTTCCCTGCGTAAAGCTAGGTATCTCACCTTTGTCAATTGTAAGTGGGAGCCAAGCACCCTCATAAGTCTCTACTTTTAGCCTCGTCGGACAATCTTGTGCCTGGTGAGCTGGTCGTCGCTATAGGCAGCCCCCTTACCCTGACCAACAGCTGCACCTTTGGTGTTATCTCCAACGTGAATCGAGAGGATGTTGAACTTGGCATACAGTCCCGCATGTCCTACATTCAGGTAAGATAACTTTCTTTACTGGAGCACCCAATGTGCGTGGCGCTTACGCTTGATGCACCGGATGCTCCTTAGACGGACGCACCGATCACGATGGGTAACAGTGGAGGGCCTTTGGTGAATCTAGATGGTAAGGTCGTAGGGATAAACAGCATGACATCAGGAATGGCACCCAACATTGGGTACGTGTTTGCCTTGTCCCGTCTAACAACAAACAACTCACGCTCAATGTATCTTCGGTGCAACTCACGTTCAGCTTCGCGATACCGATGGACAAAGCCATGGAGATTATTGAAGAGTTGAAAACTCATGGTAAGGTGCAGCGGCCGTACATTGGCGTTTCGATGCTCGGGCTGAGCTCGGCCACCATAGGCGAACTGGAGCGAAGGTACGTAACACGTGCCCTGCGTTCGCCTCATGAGGCCTCTCTCAAGAACTTTCTCAGAGGCCGCCTCAGCCTGCCCGCAGGGGTAGAGAGTGGTGTACTAGTGGTTGGGGTACGGAACCTCCTATTCCCTGAGCCACACAGCCCACTCACGTGCTGTGTCGCGTCAGGTGACTCCGGGATCGCCCGCTGAACGTGCTGGCCTTCGTGAGAAGATGATCATCGTTGAAGTGAATAACCAGCCAGTGACAAGTCCAAATGAGGTCTTCCTTTCTTCACTGTCCGGCGAGCCTTGCCGGCCACCTAGTCAAACTCACACTTCTCCTACAGGTGATAAAGCAGCTGGGCAAACCGGGCAAGGCAGTAAATATCAAGGCGCTCCTGCCGAGCAAGAGAGGCGGACCTCCACAGACGCACACCTTGGCCGTAGTGCCCGTTGTGCAGTGATGCGGACAGCCATACTTTAGGTGTGCTTCCCATCTGGTTGTGGTTGTGATTTATTCACAGAGATAGTTAATAACTGGTAAAATGCTTGACACTTATGATAAAAATAACTCGGTATCGCATTGGCGGAGATGCCATTATTACTACTTTTGCAGGCTGTAGCGAACAGTGGCAGGAAAGTTCAAGCCTGAGGTATGGGCGAATGTGCGCGGATGCAAGATGTGTGTGCGATCCAACGTGGGTACGCCCTTGCTAGTTAAACCGCACGCTGGTGCATGGCAGTGGCCGGTTGAACTGTGGTCTCGCGTGTTTTGGGATCGGTGGTGTTGCACAAGTCTGTTACGGCATCTGCTCGCCAGCGACGCTGACTTGCGACAAGAGAACCGACCAATACTCGGCACTCGCGTTGTTCGACTAGCTAAATTCTCCGTCAACACGCAACGCTACAAGGCACTCAAGGCCGAAAACAGGCATCGCTTTGTGTTACCTCTCCGATTTCGCGATGTTTTACGCACTGACGGGGCAGTGCCCCACACTCACTCCAAATATCCCTACCAGCTTCAAGAGGCCAAGCGCTGTACGGCGCTGCTTTCTGCCATGTCGTGTACCATATCCTCTTGGTTCTTCTTCCTCTTGGCGGCCGTTCTTCTTGCAGCAGGTACACCCTGACTCTTCTCTCGGATGACATCTCGTCGCCGGCTTCCGTTCTTTAGTGTTATTCTCGTTCTTTGTTCGTTTGTTATTCTTAGTTATCCAATTCTTAGTTCGCTGCGAGCACAGCCACAGTTCTTGATCAGTTCGTTCTTTCCTTTTGTCTCCTTAGTCCCTGTGCACCTCCTCCTCTTCTTCTTCGTACCCCAGAGAGTCCCTTCTTGAGAGACTCGCTCCTCTATCGAGTGTTGCATAGTCTGTGTGTTTGTTCGGCCCGTAAATTTTCCTAGTAAGGGTGTGCAAGGAGGTTCGGAGCTAACCCGTTCCCGTTGTGGGCGCAGGCCCACAGGCGGAGGGACAGCTGATCCGCGGCGCTGGCGGCGAAATAGGCCTTGCGGCCTACGTCAAGTGGGGTACCGGCTATGCCATGGTCACTGACCAGGTACGCGAGTCCTTCCTATACCAACGCGAAAAGAGGGAGAGGTTGTCTCTGTGGCTGCTAACACAAGCGCCCGGGCTTGCTTCAGATATCTTTCACTTTTGTCTCCGTGCTTAACGCAACGAACGGTCTTATCGCCTACGACAACGACGAACTCGACTTTCTCGCCATCGACGCTCCGATTGCACAGAACCCGCGCTATCTCCAAGTGCCGCTCCTGGCCGGTGCCATTGTTTTTACCTATTCCCTGGGTCTGCCCGCAGGCACCAGTATCAACTTCACCCGCGAGGCCATTGCGCGCATATGGCTCGGACAAATTGTCTCTTGGAACGACACGAGGCTCATCAGCCTGAACCCCAGCGTGACATTGCCTAACTTGCCGATCATCCTCACGTGGCTGCCCACCGCAGGCATCACGAAGTGGTTCGCGCATACACTGGCGTCCTTCATGGATGATATCGCACCCGAAGTGGCTGCCGGTCTGCGCGCCAATGAGACCCTCCAATACCTTCCTCCGGTTGTCGAAGGCACGAGGGTATTCGCCTGCGCGTCAACTGTTACGTGCTTTGGCTATCTCTACACACCTGGAGCCCTGCTGTATTTGATCAACGACAACTTCTATGCGGCAGCACTGACTTCAACCGCAAAGATATACAACCGCGCAAGTGCGTTCGATTCTCTCACTCACGTTGAGTGTGATTCATGACTGACAGCCTTCCTCTGATTATGTGTTACATAGATCAACTGGTAGGACCGACGCCAGACGCACTTCAGTCGGCACTCGACGACTTCAAGCCCAACACGACCGATCCTGCCGAGCTCCTCCGCTATACAGTTGACGGGTCAGGAACCAACACTTATCCGCTGAGCGTACTTTCGCAGCTGATACTGAGGCGCGACTTCAACGCAACGACCTGCGACGGAAATCGTCTTTACTTCGGCGAGGTCGTTTGGGGCCTCACCAATAAGCAGATCGCTGCCGATGTGAGAGCGACCGGATATGCGCCGCTCACAAACGCGTGGAGCTCACGCGTACTCAACCTGCTCTCGACAGTAACCTGCAATGGACAGCGCTTGCTGTCCAATATCATTCTGCAAGGAAGCGGAGCTCAAGCGCCATTCTTCTCTGCGTTTGGCTTCTTCTACGCCGAATCGCAAGCCGGTCTCACATCCCAGTACGCGTCTGCTGCGGATGGCGTAACCGAAGTGCTTCGGGGCGATGTTGACTACGCTGGATCGATGAACGTAGAAAGCTCCGCTACCTCCACCACTCCCAGCCTTACTTATCTGTACGTTCACTTCCATTGATTTTGCTCACATCTCTCTGCTTACTTATAACGATATCACTTAGACCTATTGCTTCGGTACCTATTGCCGTTGGCTACAACCTGCCTGAACTGCACAGTCGCAACCAAACGCTCGTGCTCGATCTGAACACACTGGCAAAGATCTATTTAGGTAGCATCACTCACTGGAACGATAACGCAATCCAAGAGTACGGGCGAGCTTTGCACTGATAAAGCAACTGATACTAACGCTTCTCCGCAGACTGAACAACGGTACCGTTCTGCCGCCAGAGCAAATCACGCTCATCATAGACGAGGACGGCAGTGTGAACTATCCACTCTCACTGGCGTTATCAAAGGCGAATAGCGATTTCGCCCATCTCGTGGGCAATGGCACTAATGTGGTCTTCCCGGTTTCCCACACCATAACCTGTCCGTCATCAGATATTGGTCTGCTCGTCAACACCAATCCATATTCCCTCGGGACTGCGCCTCTCTATGCATTCGAAGGTTACGGAGCTACAAGCTATACCTCCGCTGCGTCCGCTGCTTCGACTTTTTCAATCGGTTTTACCAACATCACTGAGGCCCTGATCATCAACAAAGAGGGTTATCCTGTTCAGCCAAACATCATCGTACAGCATCCATCTCACTGGCGCTTTCGGAAAGTAACAAGTCTGATTCATGACATCTTCCCTTAGACCGCCAAAGCAGCGGCCGATGCCGCTTACGCAGCTGTGATCAATAGCCAGAGCAATGGCAAGATTGTTAGTCAGTCTGTGACGACAACGTCAAGCTCAACGAGTGAATTGATTGCAGACTTGACCTATGCAGCGGGCGCCAACAGTTATCCCCTGACCACCAACTTCTACTATGTGCTGCGACGAAATAGTACGGCCTCTGACTGTCGTCGTGCACAAGAGCTTGCGAGCCTTGTATACTGGGCGATGACCAGCACACAAGCAGCGAATCTAGCCATAATCGACGATGGTGCGTAAGACAATCAACATTTCGAGCCAGAGAATAGCCCTGACTTGTCCATTCGTGCAGTGGCTCCCATCAGCGATGTTGCAAATAGCCAAGTTCTCAACGCTCTAGCTACTTTAACTTGCGATGGCGTTTCCGTCTTCTCTATGGCTGGCTGTGTCTATCAAGGAACTATTTGCTCCAACGCCGGAACATGCACAGGAAATGCCTGCGTGTGTCATGACGGACGCGAGGGACAATACTGTCAGAGCGCGACTTCAAATGGGTTGAGCGATGGCGCAATTGCTGGAATCGTCGTGGGAACACTTATCCCTGCGCTTCTACTTCTCTTGCTGCTTATCTTAGGCATCATCATTGCGGTAAGGCTTCTCAGGCGATCGAAGGTACATCAGCTTCGCGCCACGACTAGAAGCCAGATCATTGACTTCTTCGATTACATCAGAGTGAAGAATGGGTGATTGATCCTAGCGAGCTGGAGTGGGGCGACGTACTTGGAGCTGGCGGATATGGTGAAGTGCGCAAGGCCATGTGGAGAGGAACAGAAGTGGCTGTTAAGAGCATCAACTCGGGCTATTCCAGTGAGTTGCGCAATGCATTCATTGAAGAGGTACGCAATCGTTCTAACACTGTACGTAAGCGGATATAAACTGACCGCATCACCTTTTCAGGTGCGGCTAATGACGGCTCTGCGTCATCCCAACGTAGTCTTGTTCATGGCCGCTGCTACCAAGCCTCCAAACCTCTGTATAGGTGCGAGAGCATCGTACAATTGTTGATGGCATGAATGAAATGACTCACAGTAGCAATTGACTGCAGTGATGGAACTGATGACTTTGGGTTCCCTACACGACGTGCTGCACAACGAGCTCATCCCGGACATCCCTGGGGCTCTTCGAATCAAGATTCTCAGGCAGGCAGCCAAGGGCATGTACTTCCTGCATTCGTCGGGCATCGTACACCGCGACCTCAAGTCGCTCAATCTGCTGCTCGACGCCAAGTGGAACGTCAAGGTGTCCGATTTTGGCTTGACGCGATTCAAGGAGAGCATCAAGAAGGGCGATCAGCAGAGGCAGCTGATGGCTGGAGGCAGTGTGCATTGGACCGCGCCAGAGGTGCTTAATGAGGCAGCCGATATTGACTACATGTCTGCTGATATGTATAGCTTCGGAATTGTCCTCTGGGAAGTGCACACGCGACTGGATCCTTACCCCGGCATGAGGTACATGCATTCCCTCTGTACGCTGCGACTTACGCTTACATTCATATTTCATTTGCGTAGTCCTGCAGCTGTTGCAGTAGCAGTGCTGCGTGATGACGTGCGGCCTGAGATCCCTGAGGACATGCAGATCGACTACAAGACTCTTATGTGCGAGTCCTGGAACAGAGATCCAACGGTGCGGCCAAACTTCCTCGAGATGATGACCCGCCTCGACTCGATGGCCGAAAAGTCGAGTCACAGCCTTACCGGCCAATCGTGGACCTCAAGCAGCACAGCAGCGGCTCGCTCCGTCATCAGCTCCCGGTCCATGCGCTACTCTGAGGGCAGCTATTCTTCGGCTGCTTCCTCGCAGCGCTCAATGCGCAATCTGCCTGCGATCGGCGTGCGTGCTCCCGTCGGCGAAATGGCGATCGTCTTCACCGACATTGTGCGCGCGCTTGCTCTCTGGGAGTTCAATGCCGCTGCTATGCGCGATGCTACACTCGAGCACAATGATTTGTTGCGCTCACTGCTCGCTACATTTGACGGCTACGAAGTCACATTCGCTAAGTACGGCCCCATCACTTTGTTATGAAGCGCCCGCTTACTAATGATCTCCTCAGGGACGGCACTAGCGGCGAAGGTTCCATGTGCGTCGTCTTCCAGGATGTTGATAAGGCGCTGAGATGGTGTATGCAAGTGCAAGTCGAGCTGCTCAAGGTAGAATGGCCAGTCGAGCTCCTTACACATCCCGCTGCAGCTGAGGAGTGGGGAGATGTCGATGACAGGGTGATCTACAAGGTGCGCATGACGAGTGTATCAAGCATGATGGGTTTTTTTCTTATTCCTGAACACATCAGGGTCCCCGCGTGAGGATGGGCATTCATGTGGGCGAACCGCGCAAGGTTGTTGATCAGGTCACTCGTCGCGCTGAATTCGTAGGTCCAGCGGTCAACACTGCAGCAAGAATCACCACTCTGGCCGAAGGTGGGCAGATCTTGTTTACAGAAAGGGTGTGGGAGAAGATCAAGGACACTGAGCTCGTGAAGGAGCGCAACCGCTATGCTGTACTTGGCAAGTGCGAGCTTCCCGACTCTCCTCAAGGTACGATATATACCAAGCCGCTAGTCGCTTTCTGTCAACGCTGATCTGGTCTCTTCCTGTACAGGAGCGAAACTATATGAGCTGAGAACGCCAGGCCTCGAAGGTCGATTCTTTAATGGCGCAGCACGCAAACACGCCCAGCCTGACGAAGAAGAGGACGACAGTTCGAGCGGTAGCGAGATCTTCGCAATTGGCGAGGGACGTAACGAAGAAGAAAGCTTCCTCACTTCCGCCAACCTTTGTCGGTACCTCACGCCAATCGCACTCGACGCTTCGTTTGCTGTGTCTCATCTTCTACCTTTTCTCCAGGTGGGTCCTCGACTACAAGGAGATTCAGCTTGGCAAGCAGGTACAATCCTTTCATCTGCGCGTGCGGTTCGTCTTCAGCTCAAACCTTTGCGAATATGCAGATCGGAACTGGCAGTTATGGCGTGGTCTACCGCGGTTCGTGGAAGGGCATCGACGTGGCGGTGAAGCGCTTCATCAAGCAGAAGCTCACCGAGAAACGTCTTCTGGAGTTCCGCGCTGAGATGGCCTTGCTGTCCGAGCTCAGTCACCCTAATGTAGTGGTCTTCATTGGTACGATTCATTCTTCAACAGCATTGTTATGTTTGTTGCCTCGTCAGTAGATTCTCATGCCCATTTTGTAGGTGCATGCGTCAAGAGACCCAACTTGTGCATTGTGACAGAGTTTGTGCAGCTTGGAAGCCTACGTGATCTCCTTTCCGATCGAGCTGTAAAGCTGCCCTACCTACGCAGGCTCGCTATGCTCCGTAGCGCAGCCATGGGCGTCAATTATTTGCATACGCTGGCCACGCCCATCATTCATCGCGACCTGAAATCATCCAACCTGCTGGTGGACGAGAACATGAACGTCAAGGTTGCCGACTTTGGCTTTGCTCGCCTGAAAGAGGAGAATGCTACCATGACCAGATGCGGCACGCCGTGCTGGACAGCTCCTGAAGTCATCCGCGGGGAGAGGTATCTTCACTTCGAAGCTATCTTCTACAAAACTTGAACTCACTATGATCTGTCGAACAGATACGATGAGAAAGCCGACGTGTACAGCTTTGGTATCGTGATGTGGGAGATTCTGACTCGTAAGCAGCCATTTTCCAATCGGTAAGACGACGCACATGATACCCTTCGTGCTGAATGCGCAGACCAACTAACCATGACGTACTCATGTCTTAGGAACTTTATGGGTGTGTCGCTGGACGTGCTAGAAGGCAAACGGCCACAGATCCCCGCTGACTGCCCCGAAGCATTCCAGAAGCTGATGGTGCGTTGTTGGCACGCTAAGCCGGATAAGCGTCCATCGATGAAGGAGGTCATCGACCAGCTCTCACCGCTTGTGGGTGAGGACACCCTCCTTGGGCAGGCCTGATCTCCCTCTCTGACTACATTATCCGGCGGACCGATACCTTTTTCGAAAGAGTTTTAACCAAACTGTTTCGAGACATATTCAAGTTTACTGCACTATCAACCAGAGACAGGCATATTCATTTTCACCATGTCTACACCTGGTCAGTCCACAAGGTGATGTGGGCAAGTCCAGTGTCCCGCACATGCACCAAAGTGAAAGGCTCTCCCATGACAGGGTTAACAAGTTTCTTCTGAAAGAGTCATTTCCCCCTGGCAAGGTGTTTGGCGAGGTCAAACTCATGGATGATAATGCCTGCGACATGGAATCATGGGCCTTTGCTGTTTCGGGGCAAGGCGCCCTTCCTTGTCAATCCCTCCTTTTCTTCGCTCTCCTTTCGGAGCTCTCCGCAGCTCAAAGGGTGGACATGATGAACTTACACGATGACGACTTGAAGCTCAAACGACAACGACGATGATGATGATGATTCTTCAGGTGTCGGACTTAGGTGATAGGATGAAGGACGACCAGTCCTATCCTTATGTACATGCGTGCACCGGCCCACAAGCGAACGTTCATGTTCTTTTTGAAGAGCTGAAGCTTTTCATTCAACACTCAAAAGCTCATCGTCCTGAAATGGAGGAGTAGGCAGCTCACGAGCGCGGCGAAGGGCGAGAGCAAAGCGATGACCTGGCGGGAGGACTTGCTCCACAAATGCCACCAACTTGTCCTTCGTCTGTGCCAGTTCCTCTTCGTTTTCTTCTTCTTCGTCTTCCTCTTCGATGTGTGCGCAAATCAACTGAGAAAGCAGTTCGTCTCGAATTCGCTCGGGCTGCCACTTGGTCAGCGTCTCGTCCGAGAACACAGTGTCAAGCATGACTCCGATGGCCTCCTTGATCTCTTTGTGCTCCATGATGCTGTCCTCTTTCCGATCACCTTCCTTTTCCTCTTCCATCTTCTCCTCTTCATCGTCTTCCTCGATATCTCGGGATTCTTCGTGCATGATGAAGCGCAAAAGCTCGAAGCTGGCGCGTACCATCTGTGCTCTTCTCTCATCTGAGTCATCCATGCTGCTGCCTGAGAGGCCCACGAGCTTGGCGTATCCGATCAGCTCCTCCACACGATTTTGTGGGTGATAATATCGCTTGCTAAGCCATTGGAGCATCGTAGCCAGGGCCATCTGCACAACTGGCAACGACACTGCAGATGCCCAGTAACGTCCTACTCGAAGCAACATGCACGCAAGCACGCCGGTGGAACGGCCACTTCCCCAGCCTGACTTGAGTGTCATGGCCTGTTCGCCTGTTGGCAGAAGGGAAGTGAGATGGCCCACCCATTGCGCATCGATCACTCCGCGCTCATGAAGACTAAGTTTGCCTGCGCACACATATGCACATTAAAACAGCAATCAAGCAGCTGAATGATCCAGATTGCGTACCGATAGTTTTCAATGCACATTTGATAGTGTGGTCGTCATTCTTCTCATCTAAGGCCTGGGCAAGAATGGTTCGAACGGCGCACTTTTGCTCCTCCGACAGCTCAAACAAGTCATCGTCAGAAGCGCGCAGCGCAAGCGAGCCCAGCATCCTCAATGAAGTGGATTTCATGGGAGGATAAGAAGCGACCCTCTCCTGGCAAAGTGTCGCATGAGTCCACATTAACATTGAGCGAAGATGAGCGAGAAGAGAGGCATACTTGAGTGGTGGTGAAGCAGAAGAGGTCGATGATCTGAGAAGTCGGGATGTCTGTCTGAACGGGCACCTGCCGCAAGATTTCATTCAACGCCTGGAGGCAGGCGAGCAGATTATCGGCGATTTTTGGCTGCTTTAGCTCCTGCTTGAGCTCCTTGCCATCTGATCCAGTTGGGATACTCTCTTGACTGGCCAGACTCATCAGCCACTTGGCCTCTCGCACAATCACCGCATACGTGCGCTGCAGAAACGGAGAAAAATCCTGTCCCACTGCAAGAGAGTAGTCCTGAGGATCAGTGCTGGCTCTACCGCACCAACCACGCGTGAGAGTTGAAAGAAAGAGCAACGAACCCTTGTTTGCAAATTCCACAATGCTGGCCAGTGCTTTGGATGAACGCGAGCTGGGGAGTGCCTTCTCTGGGATACGCTCCAGTAGCACCATAGCGGGCTCTAACACTCGTGGTAGCCACTCTGCTCATCATTCATCATAAGTAAATACAGAATGTGCATCCACAAGCAGGAAGCGATGTTCACCAGGGGAGCGTGTCTGCGTAAACCGCACTAACTCCGACATGAGTTCCAGGACATTATCAACCAAGCCCTTCTGCTCTGTATTGTAAGTTTGAGAAACAAATAAAAGGTCAAGCACAAGGAAAAGACGCACAGCTACGGGTTGCCAGTAGATTTCAACACATTTCTCCATCAGGCATACGATCGATGGGGCTGTTCGCGGGTTCTTTCGCCATCGAGCATGCAGGATAGGCTCAAACGATGAAAGGAGGATTCCGAGTGCAACCTGATTGTCCTCAGCGGTGACGCACTCGATGAGTAAGTCAAGCGTCTTTCGATGTTCTTCTTCTTCTGCTTGGCTCAGACAGGAGAGCATACTGCTGAGTGCTTCGTAGCTGCTGGCGCGCACTTTGGCCTGCATGGAGTGTGTAAGCGTCTGGAGAAGATTCCTATCACTTCATGAGTGTACCTCATTATCAGCAAGTGATGCAGAGATAAAGTCGATGTGCTTCCACGCTTCGCTACGACAATGGCTCACTCCACTGAGTACTCCAAGAACGACGAGACCACTCTCTCTAACAACAACTCATTTAGGCGCTTCCGCTTGACGACACACAGAACCTCGCTTGACGTACCTGAGTTGCCAGGGCACGTCTTGACGGAGCTGCGGTGCAATCATGGACATCAGAGTTGGCGCCCACCCTGGAACTTCCTCACATATTCTCTGTATACAGAGTGTCGCTGCGGACAGGAGGGCTTCTCTGTGCTTGTCACTCCAACCCGAGTTGGCATTCCTTCGTTTGCGTTCGCGGTTTCGTCTAACACGTTCTGCTTGACGTAACAAAAATGAACTTAATCGGGAGACTTGGCATTCCTCAAGCAGCAGCGTACCTGCACGCTTGTTTATCTGGTCCTGCAACTCAACAGGTAACAGAGCCAGATGCTGCTCGAAGCAGGCCAGGTTGTTGGCCACAAACTCTACGACTCGAGAAACAAGGCTTGGGCCTTCGCGACTCCACATCATGTTCTCAATGAGCAACCGCGCCAGCCTGTGGGACAGTAGTCAAGAATCTCAAGCCCTGTAGAAATCAGATCAAGGACCGAAGAGGAGTTGAAGTACGGCACTAACTGATCTTGCAGGGCAGCAGCACAGCCGTGCGGAGCTTCCAACACCAGCTGCGATAGCAGATGCATCGCTGACGCGGCGATGACGGATTCCTTCGTCTGTTGTTTCGTTGAGCACACAACGCATAACTTTGAAAGCAGGGACGAACCTCCAAGCCAAGGAGCACTAACTTGATGGTATCTTCAGCAGGTACATGACCAGTAAACGGAACCAACCCATCAAAAGCTGCAGCGCGTAGACGAGCGCTCGTAGCCTCAGTCAACACTCTGGAATACACCTGCAGTGATGCAACCATGTCAGAATTCAACGCACCCACGGAACTGCTCTGCTGGACATTACCGCAAGGGCAGCTGCAGCCGTCGCTTTGTCATAGCCTTGCAAAACACCCAGCGCCTCCATGGCCTGCACTCGAATGCTGTCATTACTGTGTTGGAGGATAAGTTCCTGGATCGCCGACTGAAGCAAGTCTGTTCGCTTCGGTGTGACAACGTTCAGGAGTTCCAATCCCGCTGAATAGCCGCGATGATCAGCCTTGGGGAGCATAACTTATCTAACTACATGAAATAGGTACCTAACACAAGCTCTGCATCGCTCCCACGAAGAATGGAATACAGCCACTCGACCACTTGCATTCGTTTTGTTGATGAAGGTATGCTTGTAAGCAATATCATGTGGATCAAAAGCAGCTTGGTACCTGTTTGAAAGGCCCACATCAGCGTTTCCTCCAGGAACATAGCGATGTTCACCAGATTGTAGTTTGTTTGATTCTCGCGAGCTCGATGAAGTCGTTTAATCATGCTCTTCACCGTCGATTCATCAAGCATTGTGCTTGCCGCTACACGCGCGTGATCGACCAACGCCACGAGTCTCTCGCCCACCTGCAGCCTGAGGATATTGATATCTTCTTCAGAATATCGGTAAGGCTCTCGATAGTCCTCCTGCTCAGCGTCGATGTCCTGGCTTGCACCGGGTGCGTGGCGGGCATCATTATCATCATCAAGGCAGGCCATACATCCAGGCGGCGCTGGAGCAGCGACAAGCCACTCCCACAGCTCTCTCGCCGTTACCACTTCTTCTTCTCCTTCTTTTTCTTTTACTTCTTCTTCCTCCACCTTCTTCTTTCCTTTCTTCTCTTTCCCTTCCATCATCATCAAGTTCTCCACTTCTCTTCTTCTTCTTCTTCGTCTATGGGAGAAGCGTCAAGCCAGGAGTTCCAGCAGGTCGGGTGGTGAATCGGGTTGAGGTGGTACAACAGCAGGTTGGCACTATCTTCAAACTCATGCTCATGGAAGTCGGGCATCTCGCTACACACGCGGCGCCAGGCGGCCAGCACGACGCGCTCCACCTCCGCCATACGTCCCCCACATCGATTTTTGGCATCTTCGTTTTTGGCCAAAGCGGCACCATCTTCACCACCCCCACTTCCGCTCTGCCGGCCATGGCCCTCCTCGGCATGGTGCTCCCGCAGGCCGACTTGCTCTCCTTCCTCCTCTTTTCTCATCTTCAGGTATGCTTATTATATATTAATCATTATATTGCCCCTACCAGGAATATTTTAAAGAAGTTGAACTCTACAAGAATTTTTAAGATATTTTCGAAATTGAATGATTGGAATGACGAGTGCATAGCTCTAGAGGACATGTCCTTCAATGGCTGCATGCCACCAACCAGGTGATTGGGTCCTTCATAAAAAGTGCTGAACTGCAGCTCAACCCCAGAAAAGCAGTGCAATCACCCAACATAGGAGTTAAATTCAGCATCACAGTTTGTAACACTTGCGTCTTTACATACTTGCTCACTTGCCCTGCTCCTTTCCTAATCCCCCCTTGGAACTCGCAACACTATAAAATGTGTTCATCCACCTCACACGGCCATTGCCCCGTACCACCCTCACCTCCGAGCCGACTGCGCAGAGACTATGGAACGCGACGCCTCCTCTTCAGTGGCCGTTCAGCCTCTTGAGCTCTGCCCTACTTGTGGTAACAAGCTCGACAAGGAGCAGAAAGACTCGATAGAGGTCTCCCTGCCCGCCTTGGTGGTGGATGACGGCCTCATGCGTCTCCCTGGTATATGCCTTTCTTGCTCTGTTCGTGTCACTTCGCTTACGGGGAAAGTGCTGGGCCACCGCGCCGTGCAGACGCGGAGGAACGCATCCTATGGGTGACGGCACGCTCCGGGGAAGCTCAAGGCGCTTTTATCATGCTTCAGAAGCATCTCGACCAGGTCAGTGTAGCGAATGAGAAGACAGAGGGAGGCCTGCCCTACCGCCGCATCAGTGGCACTCTGCCTCGATCGCACAAGAAGGTGACAGTGTTCCTGGCCTTCCCCGAGTATCAGGGTCCTGTGGCCGTCACGGCACTGCTGCAGCACCTGGTGCCTCACTTGAGCAAGTCCGGTGCGATCGCGTTCGCAGTGATGAGCGGAGTGTGTGCGGGCAAGTACCCAGACTTCATTCTGGGCGACGTGGTCGTTGCTGAGAATGCGTTCAACATCACCATCGGAGGTAAAATTGGCCATGACGGAAAATTGCAGCCTTCGATGAAGCAGAGCGGGCCCAATGCGTACACGTTGATCGCCATGCAACAGGCCATGGAGCACATGAGGCATCAGGATGCTCTGTGGCTTCAACCTGGTGCGACTCATGAGCAGAGACCAGCAAAGACAAGGCTGTACGAAACGCTCTGGCTCACCAGACTCTTGATCGAGCTCAGCCTGGTACGCTCATCACTTGTCCGCTGATGCAGTTCAGTGCAGTTCAGTAACGATGATGATGTTGTGGTGAAACAGCCGGCTGAGAAGCGCTCGCGTTGGTTCAAGGAGACCGAATTCAACCCTGATGCCTCCTTTGCCGACAATGAGGACGTGCTGCGCGAGCACCTGCCCTCGTGGCCGAGCCTGGTCGAGTACCTCAAGAGCCTGGGCGAGTTGACATCAGTCCAGAACGATCAGGAAGGTTTCGACCTGATTCCCTCCGAACACTTGGTGCAACTGGTGCGCTCGCAGAAGGCGTTCAACCCTCGATTCCCTGAGCTGCCGCGCAAGGATCCCAAGTTTGATACGTGCGCCATGTACACGGGCGAGACCGTGCGCTCCGATGGCAAGGTGTTTGGCGAGGTCAAGCTCATGGATCGCAACGCCAAGGCGTGTGACATGGAAGCATGGGCCTTCTATGCCGAGTGCAACAAGCTTCTTCGCAACGAGGTGCCCTTCCTTGTCGTCAAGGCTGTACGCTCTCCCTCCTTTTCTCTTCCCGACCTTGAGTGTTGTCTGACTTTGGTGACGCCATGAAGGATGATCAGTTCCATCAGTACGGCAAGGAGCTCTCTGCTGTGTGGCTCATCGACCTCTTTGATGAACTTGCCCTCATGCAAGCTGGAGAACTCCGTGCCAAGTGATCACCACCTCGACACTTCTTGGGCAACTGCAGCAAGAGAAAGACCACATAAAGATGATGCTTGGTTTTATGCGTAGTGAGAGTCGAGGTGAGAGAGTAGTTAGACCTGTTCTTATATGGACCGATGACTGTTGATAAGTTACAAGAACATGCAGACAATGTGGGGCATTGAGCCTTCCTAAGCAGATGTACCGCAAGCACGAATATACTAATTGACACCAATGATGGTGGCGTTGAGAACAGCAGGGCAGTGGTATGGGTCTCGTGACGCTGTCACGATGAGACTGTTGCCATCCAGTTGGCCTTGACAGAGCATCATGCCCACGCTGCTTGAGATCGGGTGCTCTTGTGGGTTCTCCAAGGAGAGAGCGATCTTCCTCTGCAACGCCCAGCTCTTCACGCTGCGCCGCCAGCTACCACCAGGGTCCTGCATGGTCTTGATGTTCTCTTGATCACCACCGAGAGAGAATGAAACACTTTGAGGAACCCTGCTCGTTTGCATCATGAACTTTGAGTATCACCATCACCATCAACAAGATTGGAGGAGTAATGTACCACAACTTGTCTGTGGTGCCATCGTCGGTCGACAATGCGAGCCACCATCTGACCACGCGCATCTCCTTGACCATGAGCCAGAAGTTCATGTCCGTCACCGGGTTGGTCACATCGGACGGCTGCCACACCCGCACGGCCACTCCACCGGAAAAGTCGGTGCCCATGAGAGGAGGGTTCTTCTCATTTTGAGGAAGGAGCAGGGGATCCTTCCCGAACACGTCATTCGGATGGTGAGGGAACAAGAGGAACAGGAACACTGTGCGGTGCTTCACCGGGGAACTCTGCACTCTTGTTTCTCCTGCAGAGAAGTGTCCAGAAGAAGTGTCCTTGTGAGTTGGTCCTTGACACCAAAAGGAAGACCTGGTGGACGAACGTTGAAAGACTCGGAGAACGTCCAACGCCTCAGGACTGGGCCTTGACGCGTTCAAGTAAAAGACGTTCTGCATGTTGGTGCAGTTGTTCCCGTGGCTGTCGATGCCTCGTTCAAAGTGAACACCCACCTCCCCCTCCGTCTCTTCCATTGTGATGGCTTTATTTTCTCGATTGAGGCAAGAGCTCAATGTGCAGAAACGACACTGTCCATTTCCTTTTAAATTTCAGAAATTACCTGGAAATTCCATGTTGCAGTGCTCCAAATATAGAACGATGCGAGATGATTGGTTACGGTATAATCCAAAAAACACCGTTTTCTTAAAATAGAAACTCAGAAAACCAAAAAAGAAAGAGGTGAAAGTAAACAAAAGAAGAAGATGGAGGTGAGGAGGAGAGGGGTGGAGCAAGTGTTTTTGGACGCGTGGGCAGCCAAAGAGGGCGTGTCTGACTTGCTCTTCACGCTGAGAGAGAACGGCTGTTCAAGAGTCAAATGGCTGCAACGACTGGTTCGGAAGGAGGCCAACATGGAGGCTCTTGGCATGGCCACGAAAGAAGACAGGCAACGCCTCACCAAGGCCATCCTTGCTCTACCGGCTAGCCCTGACCCAAATCTGCGATGGGGTACGCGAGAGAGACGATGGATGCTGCCAGTGGGGATGGTTGTTGCTCACCAACTCTGCGGCAGACTGGACCCGATACGACGCCGTGGTCAAGCACTTGCGATTGCTGCGGGGAAAAGCGGAGGCACCACCATACAGGCTATCTTTTCCAGTGCGCGAGGGAACACCGCTGGCCAGACAGCAGCAGAAGAGTCCAGAGTGGGCAGTCATCATGGAGCAGGTCGAGAGCCAGCTTCGTGCCTCAGTCAAAGCCGTTGGGTGGATCCCAGACACCAGGGAAGACAAGCGGCATGGAACTGTTGGCGTGTTGGTCAGCGCGAACAGGGTGGTCACCACGGCGCGTGCTGCTCGTATGTTGGCTCAATCCACGTCATCGGACAGCTCACATGCTCGGATCGACTTTGGCGACATGAAGTTTGGTCTGGTGCGCACTATTCTGGCGATTGCCGACGAAGACGATCTGGCCATCGTGCAACTGGAGAAGGACATGCCGGACATCACACCTATCCACTTCAACGTGGAGAAGGAGCATGACAGGTCTGCCGCCGTGGCTGTCATTGGATTCACGGCCTTTTGGCTTGGCTACAATCTTGAGAAGCAGGTTGCGGTCGGAGAGGTGTACGATTCGAGAGAGGTGTGGCCTGGAGGACCTCCATACTTGGCTCATGACATCAAGGTGGTCAAAGGCAGTGGAGGCTCACTTGTGATCGACCTCAGCAATGGATCTCCAGTCGGCATCCTCTCCGATGCCCACGGCTTTGTCACGCCTTCTAAAGTGGTGGCTCGCTATCTTCAGACTGGCGCACTTGCAAAGCCTCAGCTAAGAGGAGAAGAGAGCAGGGATGACGCACTGCGGGAGCAAGGAGTGTTCCTGGAGTGCAACCGACATACGTATGCTCTTCTTCTCGACCTCTACTACCAAAACAAGATCACCTTCAAGTCAGCCGCTCTTTCAGACGACGTGTTCAAGGTGCTCGTGACAGATCCACGAGATGAGGCCTCCTTCTGGAAGTTGGCTCAACAGGTCGGCATCACACGCTCTCACGATCAAGTGACTGATGACGAAGGTTCACTGCCCCTCTATCAAGAGGCAGGGTCTGTTATCGTCTTACTTGGAGTATGTGTGTAGTGCTCGTCGGTTGGGCAATTGTTGGAGTGAATCGCCCGCCTCTGGGGCTGGAGAGTGTGGTCAAGAGGATGGTGGAGTGGCTGCCTGACAAGTCAGAACAGACAGCTCGGCTGGTCTTGGCGTGGGCCATCCTTCAACCTGCCTCACACTGTTGTGATGACGAGACGTGGCGCTTAATTGAAGTGAAGCTCTCGAAGAAAGCGGAGACCACTGCTGATGATGATGCTCTCTTGTATGAGGCAATGCATATGTCACCTCTTCAGCCATCGATGAAGGTCATGTCCGAGGTGAGAAGTAGCTCTTATCCTTGAGGCATTGATTATCAACTGAGCAAGTGGGTGCAGATGGTAACTCGGCTGCTGAAGGAGCACACAGGACTTGGGTTAAAGCTAGAGGTATCTTCATATCAATTCTTGATCAGGTTTCGTGAGTCTGAGGATAATGGTGCGCACATGCATGCAGAACTGGCGCTGGACCGAAGCAATGAACAAGGGTGAGCAACTGCGATCTGGTCTCCGCTTCATGATCCTCCTCCGTCAGGCAACATATCACAGAGAACACCAAGCCCAGCCCTCGTTGGCTGGGGACTGTCAGATGCGAGTGGTGGAAGGAATCCACAAGCTGCTTGCCAGCTGTGCACAACTGAGAGAGGCGGTGCTTGATGCTCTGCGAGGCAGCGGCGAGTGGCTGGCGGTGTTGCAATGGAGAGAGAAACCCGGCTCACTTGTGCGACTTCGAATCCCCCACTCTCTTGCTTCGTCGACTGGCGTCAAGCTTCCATTACTGAAGAGACTCATGATTCGTCGCCATATCACGCACACCGCTCTGCTCCACAAGCTTGCTCCACAGGGAGATAACATCTACTTTACTCCGATTCGCTCGAACTATGAGTACGCCGGAGTTGAGTTGGTGTGGTTCGAAGTGGACTCGGACGGAGGACAACGCGTGACCTCAGATCGCGGCAAAGGAAGTGTCATCGTGAGCTTTCCTCTCTCAGCGCTGCTTGATACACATGCACACATGTGGGCGATGGGTGCGCGGCACTTGGTCTCAAAGACGCTCTCTCAAGCAATCCTTGTCGAATCGACAGGCTGTCCGGTGGTCATCTACTACAACGAGAACCTGACCACTCTAAATGTATGTAACCCCCATGACTAGTTTAACGAAACCACTAGTTTTAACTCACACTGAATATCCAGAGGATAGACTGTGATGGCAAGACATTAATGTATGCAGCTTTTCCCACTTTGAAGAGAGATGTCTGCTCACCATTCAGGCATGTCTTCCACTCAGCTGGCCATATGAGGCGCCATATGACCCAAGCATCCTCCAGTTTGCCGTGCCAGGCAGCGTGAGCATCAGCTGGCAGCATGTGAAGCTGAGATTTCAGGCACACTCTGGCCAGTGCACGCACGGAGGATGTGATGACTGCTGTGGTGGATGGATGAAGTCTGCTGAAGAAGCTCGAAGCAGATTCATTGAGGCCGTGCAAGAGGGACATGAGGAAAGGGCACTCAA
>CDEZ01018113.1:0-30917 GCA_000826365.1 Acanthamoeba royreba | reverse complement strand
GGTTTGTCTCACGCCCACCGTCTTTTTATTTAAAAAACTTAGTAAAAAGAATGAAAAAAAGGGGGGACCCGTACCGAAGGGGGGAACGCGTCTCTTCGTGTGTCGTCTGCGTGGAAGAGGGGTGCCTGTTCTTCGTTGACGGGAGGGCCGCTCTCTGCTACCGGTGGCGGGCGACTGCTAATCTTGGGCCCCAGAGGATGAACCCAAACACGGCTGAAGAACGAAGGAGGTGTGGATCTTGTCGTCTTCGCGAAATAAATATTATTATTATTATTATTATGTCGACCGATTGGTTCAGCCAATAGTGCAGCGCGCCTGCGGCGCGCTGCACAAAACAACAAGACCGAGCCCCCAAAATGTCCCGCGACCGCAATATCTTTGGGTCGCAGGCGCGGTTTGGTCGCAGCCCGCGACCCATCAATTTTCACCGTCCCGCGACCATAACTACGCGAGTAGAAGAGACCCTAACCCTAAACCCTTGAGAGTGCCTTGCCACTGGGTCCATACTTGGCTGTGATTGGTGTTTGTGTTAATAGCTTGAAGGGAAAAAAAAAAAGAAGAAATTGGGGGGGGGAACGTACTTGGAAAAAGCCCTTTTTGTATCAGTTTTTCCTCCTCAAGGAAGTACTCTTCTCTGAATGAGGCTTCCTCCATCTTGAGAAGCACCACCACCACCAACAAGACAGCAGTCCCAGTCTTGGTAGGTGTGGTGCACAGAGGAGGGGGAGCAGGGATAAAAATCTTACTCACGAAAAATCCTTTTTTGACAGAAATCGGACTTTTCTCATGTTTTTTGTATTTTTGGTATATGATTGTGTGAGATGCAAGTATTATATATCATCTGATAGCTCTTGTTCTGTTCTGTTTTTCGGTTTTGTTTTCATCACAAACGGATCCTGTACAACTGAGAAAAAAATCCGATACTAAAATCACCTCTTCCATCTTCCCACCAAGGTCATTGTACCTAGAAAATTGATTTCTTTATATCATCCCAGGACCATGTAGTTATCAAGGCCATATATAAAAAACATTTTTCATATCAAAAGACAATTTTTTTCTATAAAAATACCCCATATATTCAATCACTGGCCATACCGCCCTAACCCTAACCCATCTTTACAAGATTCCTATCACTACATGAGTGTACCCCAGCATCAGCTAGTGATGCAGAGATAAAGTCGATGTGCTTCCACGCTTCGCTAGCACACTCTTTATCGCCCACATGGTAAGCTCCACCGAGTACTCCAAGAACATGGAGGCCACTCTCTCTAACAACAACTCATTCAGGCGCTTCCATTTGGCGACACACAGAATCTCACTTGACGTACCTGAGTTGCCAGGGCACGTCTTGACGGAGATGCAGTGCAATCATGGACATCAGCATCTGCACCCACCTTGGAACTGCCCCACACATGGCTTGAAAACAGATCATCACAGTGGACAGGAGGGCTTCTCTATGCTCGTCACTCCAACCCGAGTTGACTTTCCCTCCTTTGCGTTTGCGGTTTCATGTAACACGTTCTGCTTGACATAACAAGAATGAACTTACTCAAGAGATATGACATTCCTCTATTTTATGATGCAGCGTACCTGCATGCTCGTTTATCTGGTCCTGCAACACAACAGGTAACAGAGCCAGATGTTGCTTGAAGCAGGCCAGGTTGTTGACCACAAACTCTACAACTTGCAAAACAAGGCTTGGGCCTTTGCGACTCCACATCATGTTCTCAATGAGCAATCGTGCCAGCCTGTGGGGACAGTAAGAGAATCTCAAACCCTGTAGAAATCAGATCAAAGACCCAAGAGGAGTTGACATACAGCACTAACTGATCTTGCAGGTCAGCAGCACAGCCCTGCAGAGCAACCAACACCAGCTGCGTCAGTAGTTGCATCGCTGATACAACAATGCCGGATTCCTTTGTCTATTGTTTCCTCTGGTGTTGAGCACACAACACGAAGCTCTACTCATAACTTTGAAATCGAAAGACGAACCTCCAAACCAAGGAACACGAACTTGATGGTGTCTTCAACAGGTACATGAGCAATAAATGAAATCAGCCCATGAACAGATGTGACACGCAGACGAGTGCTTGTAGCCTTGGTGAACACTCGAGAATACACCTGCAGTGATTCAACCATTTCAGAATTCAACGCACCTACTACAGGACTGCTCCATTGGGCATTACCACAAGGGCAGCTGCAGCCGTCACTTTGTCGTAGTCTTGCAAATCACCCAGTGCCTCCATGGCCTGCACTCGAATGCTGTCATTACTATGTTGGAGGATAAGGTCCTGGATCGCCAACTGAAGCAAGTCTGTTCGCTTCGGTGTGACAATGCCCAGGAGTTGCAATCCCACTGGATAGCAATGATGATCAGCTTTAGGGGAGCATAACTTATATAACTACATGAAATAGATACCCAACACAAGCTCTGCATCGCTCCCACAAAGAATGGAACTCAGCCACTCAGTGACTTGCATTCGTTCTGTTGATGAAGGTATGCTTGTAAGCAATATCATGTGGATCAAAAGCAGCTTGGTACCTGTTTGAAAGGCCTGTATCAGCATTTCCTCCAAGAACATAGCGATGTTTTCCAGATTGTAGTTTGTTTGATTCTTGTGAGCTTGATGAAGTCGTTTAAACATGCTCCTCATCGTCGATTCATCCAACATTGCACTCGCCACTACACGCGCGGTATTGACCAACGGCGCAAGTCTCTCGCCCACCTGCAGCCTGAGCACATTGATGTCTTCTTCCTCCTCGGCCAGTTGGTCATCAGCAGAATGTTGCTGACGCTCTTGATAGTCCTCCTGCTCATCGTCGATGACAGAAGGACTGTCCTGGCTTGCACCGGGTGCGTAGCAGGCATCATTATCATCATCAAGGCAGGCCATACATCCAGGCGGTGCTGGAGCAGCGACAAGCCACTCCCACAGCTCTCTCGCTGTTACCACTTCTTCTTCTCCTTCTTTACTTTCTTCTTCATCTTCTTCTTTGTCTTCTTCGTCTATGGGAGAAGCGTCAAGCCAGGAGTTCCAGCAGGTCGGGTGCTGAGTCGGGTTGAGATGGTACAACAGCAGGTTGGCACAATCATGGTTGTCAGGTACCTCTCTACACACGCGGCGCCAGGCGGCCAGCACTTTGCGCTCCGTCATGTGTACCCCACGGTCTTTGGCAGCAGCACCATCTTCACCACCCCCACTTCCGCTCTGCCGCCCATAGAAATGGCCCTCCTCCGCATGGGGCTCCAGCAAGCCCACTTGCTCTCCTTCTCCTTCTTCTTTTCTCATCTTTCCTCCGTAAGGTGTGCACCTTACTCGACGTCCGCCACTACGCGGCTATTATGTTTCGCTCGAGCACGGGTTCTCGATGTTATTCCCAGTTTTATCTGGACAGGAGCTTACAGGAATATTTACGACATATTTGACATCTGCGCGATAAATATATTTTTTGATGTGAAACATTTTTGGCTATCATTACAAAACTTTACGCACATGTCTAATATCAAACATGTCCAGAAATGGGAAGGATAAGGCCGACCACCAAATCTACAACGCCACACACAGGACTCAGGCTGAGTCTAACTCCAGACTTCAATGCACCTCCGGGGCTGATGGCGGTACGGCATCCGACAGTGTGCTCGAGCGTGGACTGACCTACCAACTGACCAAAGGCACGACGCCGATCTGTACCTGATCCCACCACTACACAGGCCTTCTTTCAGTGTCATATGTACCCATGGCAGTTTTAAATCCTATTCACCCTACATGGCAAACTTACACTATGGCGCATCTCACCACTGCTAGATGCCCCATGGACTCCGTTAAATGCACAGTTCTTAATAGTCACCATAGATAGCTGTCTGTGGCATAGTGAACGTGGTCTCATAGATTGGCCTCCACGAATCGGTCCACCTTCCGCCAAAGCGATGGCCGAGCATTACCCGTGTTGATGGCATGATTGGCTATGAGATATCATAGAGAAGGTCAGTCACATCAACCGAGTACAGGCAGGCTACTCTCAGCTACTACTTACAGTTGGTGTAGTCCATCTGCTCAAAGTCGATGCCATGTTGAACCAACACTTTGCTTAGCTCTGCAGGTGCTTGAATTTGATTGTTATCATCGGCTAAGGATCACCATATATCATGTGACGCAGGCAGATATGTTAGCGTACTCCGCAAGCTAAAGCAATCCTTAGGATGACGCATGTACGAACCAGTGCCTTGGATAAGAAGGAACTTGAGGTTGACAAATCCATTCACTCTGTTCAATACGGAGCTGTTGTGGTAGCCTTCGGGATTGAGTGCTGGAGTGCGCATGTATCGCTCTGGTTGAGAATGAAGTGAGAACTCACCACTATGGACCCAAGCACTTGGAGGAAGGGACAAGATGAACCAGTGTACGAGGTGTCATAGAACCGCCAGTCTGTGCCTCCTGCTATACTAACGGCCAGCTTGACAATACCCTCTGGCGCACTGCCCACCATCGCGCTGAGGTATCCGCCATAGCTCTGAGGTACATTCATGAGCGTCCAAGAAGGTATCATCAAGAGGTCAGAGAAGGAAGACAAGAACCCATCCCCATATGCCAATGCGAGATTCATCGATGTAGCTGAGCTTCCCAAAGTAACGTGCTGCGGCAAGTTGGTCCTGAGTCTCGTACTTGCCAAGGTTTACTGGACACATGTGGTGTGCATCACTCCGATGATCAGCGTGATACGACTTCCAGAATGGAAGATGGCGTACGATAGACTGTGTGACGCCACGCTTCACCTCGAGCAGAAGAACCACGACCATCGACCTGGCCCACAATGTAGCCCTTGGAAGCCATGTATAGATCGAACGTCTTCTGTGCGCCAAACGGATATGCCCTTGTAACCTCCTGAGTGCCTGGACCACCGTATCTGTATACGCGTACCGATCGCATACACAAGATTCCGTCAAACATGATGTGGGGACACGCCAAGAGATAGGTAGTGCCTACACGTGGATAAACAGAGGGTATCTCTTCGACTTGTCAAAGTTGGGGGGATACAGAAGTGATCCCATCATGGTGTCTCCATTATCATTCTCGATGTTCACAAACTCTCTTTGCGGAAGGGCCAGTTCTTGCATCTGAGTTTGCAATAGGAGATAAAAAAGCAAGTCAATGAGATCGGAGCTATAAGACATGAGTACAGAAGCACAGACACCCGTGAAGCATACCTTGCCCTTGAGCTGAGCATTCGTTACAAGCGGTACATTCAGCATCAAGTTGTGCGTGCTGCGTAGATTGACCGTGGGCACCTGCCGTACACCACATGTGAAGTGAATAGGTGAATCAGGTATGTACGATTGAAGAAGAGAGGTGTAGATACATACATTCATAAAATCTCCATTGCCTCCAAAGTTCAGTGTGTACAGATCGCCGCAAGGGCTGTTGAAGAGAAGAGGTGGGTGGATGAATTCAAAGCGTTAGAGATTGTATTTACCTGAATGCTGCTGACCACCATCCTTGCGCCCCAACTGGGCTAACTAGCGTGCGACTTGTAGAGTCCAGAGATTGCGCCCACACTCGTCTCTCAGCTGGGGATGGCTCCGCGCTGGTGTACATTCTGAAGACATGATGAATGGAATCAGCTATGACGTAACAGAGAATGAAAGTGAAGGCAAGTTACAGAACGCCAGTCGAGGCAAGGTAGTGGTTGATGTCTGTCACTTCGTAGGTGGAGTTGCCGTGCGGGTCCGATACGAAACGGATAAAGTCGCCCGTGGCGTAACTGTAGAGTGCGACCTGATCTCCCCCATTCATCAACATAATAGCAATGTATGTGCATGATCCGAGAACACTGGGACAAACCTGAGGGTAGGACACGGTGTTGGGCACAAGGTCCACAAAGTAACGCACGCTGCCGTCTGTCTCACGAAGGAACATCAGCTTCTGTGAGAATTGCTGTATATACAACACCATAACTTTAGCAAACATTCTTCAAGCGACCATCAGGTGTTCAACATCGGAGCAAGGAGGATGAACGGACCGTCTGAACCCAAGCGGCTGAGGTCCTCGTGAGGAGGATTCTTGAATTACTGGTGCTCAGATCATACACTACCGTTTGTTCCTCCTGCATTCCTTGTCTCAGTTGTTTGCCCACTACATAAGCTAGCAGGAAGGTGAATGCACATTCTGAAGGCGGTTCAGGCGACGTATAACCAAGGTGTTGGCGTCGATCCACCACAGCCCCGTCAGATACTCGTACGCGCCTGCATTGGACCATTCGAGCTCGATCGTTGACTGATTGGACACGCTCCACACGCGCAATGCCACTTGCGGATTCGGGTAGCCGACCTGAATGGAATTCATCAGGAGTCCATCATTGATGTCGAGGGTGTGAATTCGGACCTTGGGAAAGGCGATGCTTTCAACACGAGGATAGGCGTTGCCTTCGTAGTATGAAAGGATGTAGCTTGGAACGAGCGTCTCGTTGAAGCTGAGATAGGCCAAGTGTTGTCCGTCGGTCGACCACCACATCGCTGTACATTGAATGCCTCAGATGATGAGAAGAATGTTGATAAAGGATGCCGAGGATATGTACCTGACATGCTCTGAAAGATCTCCTCTTCGTAGACCCATGAATGTACTCCATTCAGAATGCTCACTCCATCTGCGAACGACACCTCAGTCAGTAGTAGACTTCTAGAGTTTCCTCATCTGTGCGCGCGTACCTGGTTGACGTCCAGGCGTGCCGTCGGTGGTCAGCTGCCGTAGAGTGCCATCTTCCTCACGTACATAGATGTTGCTGTCCCGCACGAACGCCTGATCGAGGGGAATGTTGTATTTAGCATTGCACGTCCAACATCAGAAAAGAGGGATGAAGGAGACACACTATGCGGCTAGAGGTGGGAGACCACACAGGGTTCATAAGAAGCCTGTTCTCAGCGTCGAGTAACGTTGCTGTTCGACTGGCGATGTTATACTCCAGGAAATTGGCAAAGAATGAATGTCGCCATCTGATCAGCGGAAGTAAGTGTAAGTCGGAGCTATAGAAGAGCCATCACGACGAAGAAGAGCGGAGCATGCGCACAGTGAAGTACGATTCACGGCAAAGAGTATTCGACCGCCAGCAGGCGCCACATCGAAAGAGCTGATGCTGTTGGCCCAGGCGTGCGCCGTTGGATCGGCAGCGAGGAAGGCAGTCAAGTTGAACAAGACGTCCTGACTTGAAGCATCAGGAAATGTGTTTGTGGAACTGGTCACATTCTGTCTGATAATATTACGCTTCGCATCTGTGCCATTCACCGACATCAAGCATTCATCAGTCATCATCATTATCGCCGCATCAATCGTCGCATTCACGGTAAGGAAGTACCTTGGTAGATGAAAGCCGATGATGCATTCCCAGAGGTAGTTCGGTTCGGGCACCACCACACCAAAGGGAGCGTCTCCATGGTTGTGTTGAAGATATCGCCAAACGCAAACACGCGCTTCCCTGCGTTGCCACGGTTGTTGCTGCACTCACAGCGAGTGCCGTCGTCAGTTCCCACACCACATGTGTATTATGCAAAAGGTTCAGAATAGAAGCACGTACGAGCCCGAGTCGCTGGTAAGCGCTTCTGTTCCACAAATAAAAACAAGGTGGTTTAGCTCCGATCAACACAAAAGATCAACAGTTCAAGTTCATATTGTACCAGGGAGTGCAATAGCGAGCACGACACCAACAACCAAGGCGAGAACAACCAGCAGGATGAGGGCCTGGTATGGTCGGCGCCGGTACCAGGGCAGCTCAGTCGGCCAGTCGACGACAAGACCGTCCGACACGGAGTCGCTTTCTTGGTCACCCAACCCCTCATACTGACGGCGTTGTAGGACGTTCATGCTGATGATGATATCAAGGCCGTCCTTTCTCCGTTACTGTCAACAGCTTGCAGCTCTCTGGGCGGTGCAACTTCAAAACAATGTGTCGGCGAAGTAACAAATTGTTGGCTTTTTCTGCTTACTTTTATCTCCGATTCCACATATTTTTCGGGCAACACAGCGTTCTCTGCTCCACGCAGGTTTATGTGTCAGTCAGCACGTCACATCACACTGCCGCTCTCCACCGAAACCAGTTAGTTCGGTGAGCGGTTCTGTGGCGTCCGGGAACTCTTTTCTACGTTTATGAAACAATTTCGAATTTACCCAACAAATTCGGAGTTTCGGAACATTTTTCAAATTCCTTTTGTATTTCGTTATTTTTCTTTTCCTTTGTTGCAGAAGAAGAGGAGGAGAAGAAGAAGATGAGGGAGGTGGACCTGCGACGCCCCCTGAGTGCGCTACCGCGCATGGTCTACAACCTGCGTGTGACAGTGCTGCG
Source organism: Acanthamoeba royreba (assembly GCA_000826365.1). Lineage (NCBI taxonomy): Eukaryota > Discosea > Longamoebia > Acanthamoebidae > Acanthamoeba > Acanthamoeba royreba. The sequence continues at coordinate 22,586 of CDEZ01018113.1, read as the reverse complement.
GGACATGTCGCGCTCGTGGCGACTCATCTACTTGTTTGGCATCTTGTTGGGGGGCTTGCTGGTGTACTACAAGACCGTCCTCGTGTGGGGCACGGTGAACCCCCTCTTCGTCAACATGTACACGCGGCCCTACCCGCCGCCCTACTTGCAACACCAGTACGCCGCTACCAGCGGGGCCATCGGGGACCCGCCGCCCGGGTGGCGACCCAAGTCGCGCGTGGTGTTGTCGATGACGACGATGCCTCATCATGTCCACCTTCTCCGGCCGACGCTGGACTCGCTCTTGGCGCAATCCGTTCGACCAGACAAAATTTACCTCAATTTGCCGACGGGCAGAAACCTCCGGAGTAACATGTCCTATGACGAGGCCATCGAGAAGGTGGTCTTCCCGGAGGGCATCACGGTTCACCGGTGCGAGGACGTGGGTCCGCTCACCAAGCTGCTGCCCGCGGTCATGGCGGAGCAGGAACGTTTGCAGCAGAAACAGGGCGCGCACACGAATGCGGCCGGCAGCTCTCAAGACCCGATCATCATTACTGTGGACGACGATCAAGTGTATCCTCCCGACACAGTGAAGTATCTCACATGGTATGCGGTGATGATCATGCTTATGATAACATGTCTGACTCACTCGCTCTCCACTCATCAGGTACATGGAGCATTTCTCGGAAACAGCGTTTGGCGTGTGCGGTTGGGGCTTCATGTGGGTTCCTCCGCCTATGGGCGTCGTGCCAGTCTACTTGACCTACATGCAACGCGGACCTGCGGGAACCATGGTACGCCGTACAGGGCTGGATTGGATACGCGTGCACTCTGTACTTATGCTCACTACTATGTCTTGGTTTCGTGAAGGTGGACGTATTGCAAGCGTGCTGTGGCAATGCCTACCGTGCATCGTGGTTTGATACAACAAAGTTGAAAAATGACCTTCCTCGCGAATGCTTCACGACAGATGACTTGTGGATCGCAGGATACCTCTCTGCTCATGGGGATATCAAAAAGGTACACGAGCCATCTTTTAAGTGCCAGGCAGGATGCTGATAGGAAGTTCATTCATTTACATAACAACAGACGATTATTCCCAAGCGTCTTGATCCAGACTCACCAGACTGGAAATCCAAAGAGCCCAAGAAGTGGCGCTTATCTACAGTCAACACAAATGACATGAAGGATATCAAGTGCATCAACGGCATCAAGCGAGTCTATGGTATACTAGGCTCTCACCATGCAATCTTAAAGCGAGTCTCAACTGAGCTGTTAAATATCATTTATGCAGGCGACTTCAAGACCGTAGCTGATACACGCACCTCTATAATGGTGAACAAGCCTACGCAATGATGATCGGCCAAGAACTTGGTTTGCGTATGTACAGGATGGTGTATTTGCTGAGAACCCTATTTATTATGAACTTAGCTACTCCGACTTAAACGTAACGCACGAAGGTGGTGTCACGCACGGTTGCTTTTATTAGACCTTCTTCAGCGCTGTGGAAGCCGCTGCTTGGATATCCGCCACTGTCTTGTAACCAGCATTATTCATGAGAATGTCGAGGTCAGCAAGCAACGAACGAAGCACATGCTCCACGCCGGCCCGGCCAGCTATACTCAGTCCGTACACCCACAGCCGTCCAATGAAGACCAACTTATCAGAACAGAATCATGAGTACGCTTGCTTAACCCTAGTCCTGCTGTATGTTGTTATCACCTACCTTAGCTCCGAGTGCAAGCGCCTTGAAGACGTCACTCCCTCCACGGATGCCACTGTCGAACATGACCACGACTCGATCCCCAACGGCCTGAGCGATATCTGGTAGTTGCTCGATACTGGCCACTGCTCCATCTACCTGTCTCCCCGCATGGTTGCTCACCACGATTCCATCGACGCCCAGATCCGCTGCCATCTTCGCATCCTCGACGCTCTGAATGCCCTTCAAGCAGAACGGCAGGCCTCCACTGATGCGCTTCCACATACCCATGATCCGTGGCAGATCGTCCCAGGTCCACGCCTTGCCGTGCCATATCTGGTCGATCCACATCTCGCCTGCCCGTTTCGGATCCGTCTTGATATCGATTCCTTTCTCCTTGAGACGCTTCTGGAACACCGGATCCGCCCAACCCAGATCGCAGCCCATGCCACGATAGAAGGCATAGTTTGCTACCGCAATGTCGTCGTGTCTGCACAAAGTTACTAAGTCAGCATCTCCTCTGCAGAGCCGGCCAGGAATCACCTCTGCGACGTACCGCCACGCCAGCTGATGCGTATCAAGTGTCCATATACAAGCTGTGAAACCGCTGTTGAATGCACGCGTGAGCATCGACTCGCAAAGCTCATCATCATGTGGTGCGTAGAGCTGGAACCAGCGAATAGCGCTTCCTATGTGCTCACGGCTGCAACCCACCAGATGAGTCGATGGCCTTCGCGCGCCCTGTGCGTGATGATGATCATGAGTACATTCTATGGACCATGAGGATGACTAGGATCTCACATCACAATGCGTGCAGGAATGAATGTACCTCATCGTTGGCTTTGGCAACCTCTTCGATCGGTTTCGAGCCAGCAGACGACAAGCAGTACGCAATCCCCAGCTGTCCCGCAACACTGGCCACCGGAAGTTCGGCCTCGTTGTGGTAGATGACATTGATGCCTATCGGAGCGAATGCGATCGGGGCATTCAACTCCTGTCCGAAGATGGTGACCCGCATGTCACGCTGCGTGGTGTCCTGCAGCATGCGAGGAACGATGCGCCATCGTTTGAAGCCTTCCAGGTTGGCCTCGTGCGTGGTGCCCAGCCCGGCATTGGATGCTGCATAGCGCCATCCCCGCTCGCTCAACATAGTGGACGCCAGCTGCTCCATCTTCCTGGGGTCAGTATTGAACTGTGGGTTTTGCTCGTGCTGCGCTCCTTCCCTAAAGCACTGTTTCTGATAGGCCGACCAGTAGCCCTCGGCGCGAGGTGGTAGATTGTCGATATCCATGCTTGACTCCTGTCGTGTGAGCTGATGTTGTTGGTACCTGCTGCACCTTCTGAGGAGAGTTGATGGGAGACGTGAATAGCCGTCCGTACAGGAAGGCGCTAACTTGTGGGGCCAGCTTTTCCGTGCGTGAAATCCAGCAGGTTTTTGGTTCAAAAGAGGAAAAGACATGATCGGACCTAAAAGGATGTCCGGCTTTTACCTCCGACGGAACTTGGGACGACAGCAAGTGAAGTGGGAAGTGAAGAGCCAATGCATGTGAACCGTTATCGAATTGACTAAAGGTACAGCGCTGTGTGGAGGAACAAGTGGCGATTGATTGCTTCGCCTACGGTAGGCTCGTCGTTCCGATCCATCCAGCGAGAGCTTCCACCACCTCGCCGATCTGAGGCCGCTTCTCCGGCTTGGCATGCCAGCACTTCTTCATGAGCTTGCGATAGTTCTCAGGGCAGTCAGCCGGTAGCTGCGGCCTACGACCTTCGAGTACTTTGAGAGACACACCCATAAAGTTCTGGAGTTGAGGGTAACAAGGCGCGGGTCGCGCCAGTAGGTGATGTTTCCTGCCCAAATAGCGCCCAGTGTGGGACAGTCGAGCACGAGAGACGGCGCTGTCGATGGCTGAGCGACAGTGGCCGGAAGGCGGTAGATGGGCACCAAGGGTATACCCGCAATCGGTATGTAGACCATTCCCGGCCACGACGCTGATGAACTGGAAGGAATGGCGGGAGATTGCTCCATCGGCCTTACCCATCGAGTACATCTGCAGGCCAGAAGCGGTGCTTGCCTGCGGCAGATAGGTGAGCGTCACGTCGTCCTTGGAGTAGAGGTAGGTCTTGGCGAGGTTCGAAACGACTCCCGTGAAGACGTCCTCGCCCGCCATCTGTAGATTGGCGATAGTCTGGCCGTGGACATTCCCGGCCAAGAGGTTAAGTACAAAGAAGAAGACGAAAACGGAGGCCGATCCCTTCCACCACGACGACGTTCTTCTTCCTCGCACCTGTCGGGTGGTGGTAAGGCCCGACATGCCTGCGCGGTAGTTGTTGGTGTGAAATGGATGGCACTGATTCGTCCGCAGAAGCAGGAGTTGGTCGACTCAAGCCCCGATGATGACGACACGCTGTCCATCCACCTCTGTTCTCTCTCAATGAATAACACTAGCGCACAACTAGGTCTTGACGGACACCTTGATCAAGCCGTGGCGTGACTACCTCGATTGCTTCTTCGCCACCAATGCGGCGATCAACAATACTGGATTCACGGCACATCTGGTACAACTTCTGGTGCACGCGTCTTACGTCCGCAGTAGTACTCCCCGGGCTGATGTCTATATCAGCGCCACAGGCACTCACGCCCAAGATGCCTACTTCCTTTTCAACCAAAGAAGGAGTAATACTGACGGCAATCATGTGAAGTGGTCCGCTGTCGCCCTCACCCAGTGTTACACCATCGATCAGCGTGAGTCTTAGGTTAACGGAGTACCACTCCATCGATATGGTAAGGCGGCCAACGAACATCTTACGCGGCCATCATCGCATAAGGAGAACTCTTCTGCCTGCGCTCACCCTCACCTTCGGCTGCTGCCGCCGCCGCTAACAGGGCAATGACCACCTCCTGGTGAGCCACACGGAGGAGCCTTGATGAAATCGAAAGGGTTGTACTGGAAGGCAATCCTTGGCTCCTGCAATACGTCTCGGAACTCAGAAGGCTGCTTTGCCCCCAGCGCATTTTCAATCTGATTGATTTACAGAGCGCAACACAAAGTAAGTAACACTCCCTTGGCAGAGGACTTGAGGGAAATCTGTACGTTACTGGCGTGTTCGTAACTAAAATGGAGAAGAATAAACTCTTGCGTACGCTCATCGTACCCCGGTGCCAAACGGCGCGTACCGGTCCACAAGCACTTTTCATTTGTACCTGAGAGCAGGGCTATTAGATATCTGATTTATCCTGAAAGGCTGGAAGGGATGCTTACCTCGGCGTTCCATCACCCAAGGCCCAGCCCTTTGAGGCTTGCTTGTCCATGTGGGCTGGTACACTAAAGGGGTGTTGCTCATCTCCTCAGTGAAGGATGATGTAGGTGTCTGATGAATAAAGAACGTATAAGAAACATCACCTCAAGATTGTATGCTAAGGAGCGCCTTACCGCAAAGGGTGAGTGCTGAAGAAGGCGGCCATCTTCCCAAATAACAGCGCTTTGATTTTCACCTAATCCCAAGGGAGACCACTCGTCCAGAATGTTTGCAGTTAACTGTAGAACCCAGCGCAGCACAGTGTTAGTCCGAGGAAGCCGACACAAGGAATGGAAACATGTACGTGCAAAGGCATGATCTTGATATGCATGTCACTCTTGTAAAGAGCCCACTCTGAGTAATTGATTTCGCCCCAGGCGTACTCTGGCTTGGATGTCGCCAAGCTATTCACTTTGTTTGCTTTCTGCAATTGGGACAGCAACAGCGCAATTAGCAAAGAAGAGCAGAATGGGAAGGATGTCAGAGTCACTCACCGGCCAGGTGGTCCTCAGGGAAGGGTGGTTAGAAAGAATCGTGAGCTGTCCTTGCAGGTACAACTCACCCACGCCTCTGCTGAATGAGATGGCATCAAACTCGCGGAGATCCTTCTCGGTCACAATTCCTACAAGGTCTCCGATCAGAGTGTCCATGTCGCCCCAAGCCCAATGCGAGAAGTTGCCTGCAATGCAGCGGAAGAAGAAACATGACAATCATGATAAGTCGTTTCATTCTCATCTTCCACGATTCATCATTGTGGCTGAGGTGATTGTTACCGATGTAGTCCTCGAAGGCGGACGCAAACAACAACTTGTATCGCCCGACCCAGCGCGGATGCTCGATGAACATTTGCTTAACGGTCGCCTCTGCCTCCTCCGACATCACCTCTTCTCCAAGTCCCTGTGAACACAGGGACCAACCAAGTCTTGTCAGTAAACCGAGGACCTCGTGATCTCACCACCACCACCACCACCACCACCACCACAGGTATGTGCGTACCCTTCTCAGTTCCTTGACGAGGCGATGCACCACGCCACTCTCGCCCAAAGAGATGTAGTGAATGTTGTCCGATTTCACCCTTCAATTAATGAATACAATTCATAAATTAATTAGATTTTTTCTACATATTCCTGTAAAGCTACTCCAAAAATAAATAAATAAATAAATAAAAACAAAACATAGATAGATAACAGAATTAAAACAAAATCGAAATATAAAAAAAATAGAAATTGATTAATACGTACTCAGGAAGAATCATCGTCTCATTTTCGAAGAAGACGAAGAGCTCCACGTAGGGGGACAGCGCAGCGATGGTGCGGAAGCAGAAGGAGGCGTAGTTGGGCATCGCGGGGGCCGTGAGGTAGGGCATCACCCACGCCACGCGTACATCATCGGCCCACTTGGTCCGTTGTCGAGGAGGAAGAGCTTCTGGCGCCTTCGTAGGCTCGGCGGCGGCGGGGGCGGGGCATGGGGGAGGCGTTGGGCACGTAGAGGGCACGAACAACTCAGCATCATAGGTAACCGAATCATCATTTGCCTCAGCATCGTCATCTTGATCTTCAGAACTGATTTCCTCTACAACATTATCTTTCTCGTTGTTCTCGCTAATGGGAACCTGCTTCAAGCCTGTGTAGAAGGTAGGGGAGGCAATTAGGTCCCCAACAAAGATGGAGATGAAGAAGATCGAGAAGAAAGGAAAGAGAAAGGAAAGAAGAGATGTAGGGTAGTGTACCTTTGGGAACAGACGAAGAGGAGAAGGGGAAAGGAGAGGGAGAGTCGGGTCGTTCGTTGGAGATGGAACTCGACAGGAGGGTGAATGCGAACCAGGCGAAGCCGATGAGCACCAGGAAGAGGGCGATGGTCTTCGTTCGGCTGCCGCGGCTGTGCTGAGGCTCGTTGTGTGCGAACCGCGTGTGCATTGTGTAGTTGTGGAGAGTTGTTCTGTACTACTGAACAAGAAGTATGAGTGGATGGTGAGAACTGAACTGTTTGATGGACTGTGCCTGAGGGGGATAGAGGGCAGCTAAGGGAGAGGATGCTCCTTAAATCCTGATAGCAACAGCCAATCCATTTCTTCCAAGTTTGGGAGTTTTGCTTGTTACCTGGCAATCAACCGGTCACTTGGCAGTTTACATCCGAGGAACAGGAACTGTTGCTGGGATATGTCACCCGAGATCTTGGCCTTGTAACAAGCGAAGTGGTGTAGCCAGACCGCTCCCAGTAGGTTACTTGGGTTGCAAGGATGTTGAGGCTATGGCAACAACTATCTTCTGAACGTAAATCACTGAAGGACAATTCGCAAGGGTTAGTACATTCTTGGGGATTGCTGCTGGGCAAGAAATACACGCTGCTGTAGTTCTGTGAATTGCTGGTTAGCTACTGCATCTTTTGTGAACCTGGAAGAGGAGAGGCCTTGCGTATGCATGAAGAATGTTGGAGAATTGCATTGATACAGGAGTTATGTAGTGATCTGCTTGATGGCCAAGGACAGGGCAGCGAAGTCGATAGGCTTGATCAGATGCAGATCAAACCCGGCTGCTCGACTCTTGCGAATGTCCTCCTCCATTCCGTTGCCTGTAAGCGCTATCGCTCGCACTCCTGAACCGCAACGCTTCTTGAGCTGCCGCATCAGCTCTAGACCAGAACCATCAGGCAGGCCAAGATCGCTGATGACCAAGTCGAATCGGCCATTCTCCTTCGTGGCGACGTTCAGGGCTTCGGCTATGCACTCCGCGGTGAAGACGCGCAAACCGAGACGTTGGGAGAGTAAGCGTGAGAGGATCATCAGCGTGCTTTTGTTATCCTCCACGACCAGTACTCGTAACTGGCCCTTATCGTCCTTCTTGCCTGGTCGTTCTTCGTCGATGGGCTGCTTCGTTGAAGCATCCTGGCCCGGAGTGGTGGTAGCTAACCGCTCTTCCAGGGTTAAAGAAGCTGTGCTGTAGCTGCTCTCTGGAGGTTCCATCGTGGCATCACTTGAGACGTGAGCTGAATTGGTCATATCCAGGACGGGCAGATCGACAGTGAAGGTGGCGCCTTTTCCTTTGCCTGCGCTGCTTCCGCTGATGGCGCCGTGGTGCATTTTCACCAGTGCTTCACAAATGGCCAGCCCGAGGCCAAGACCACCGTACTGAACCGTTATCGTTTCGCCGCCTTGCTCAAAGGCTCGGAAGAGGAATGGCAGCACTCGCGGGTCGATGCCGATGCCTGTGTCCTCGACCTCAACGCGAATCACTCCGCCTGGTCCCGCAACCGCTGCGTGGACACTTCCTTTCCTCCGGGGAATAGAATCGCTTCCGTTAACTTCGTTGGTTGTGTTCGGTGATGACGGTGATGGCGCAGGTAAATTGAACGCGCGGATGACTACCTGGCCAGAACCGGGGGTAAACTTGATGGCGTTCTTCAAGATGTTCCAAAACACTTGCTGCAGCCGCGCTGGATCGCCGATGACGTATTTCCTTGAAGCTGACAGGTTTGCCTCAAGGCGAAGACCTTTTTCTCTTGCATCCCGCTGCACGATGAGCAGAGTGCGATTGAGCAGCTCGTGGATATCTACAGTGCGCGTGTGGAGTTGTAACTTGCCCTTGGCCACCTGTACATCGAAAAAGATGAGTACTTAATATAGACCTCAAGAAGTGCTTTGCCATGGCAGGCACGTGACAAAGCACAGAGGACAAGAGGGATACGCACTCTTGTGAGGTCGAGAAGGTCATCTATCAATCGAACTTCCAGCTCTACGCTCTCCTGGATCAAGGCAGCCAGCTCAACAGCATCGCTCGGCAATCTGGTGTCGCGACGCAAGGCCTCGGCCGAGAAAAGAGCAGGAGTGAGCGGAGTGCGCAACTCGTGTGATAGAGCCGCAAGAAAATGGTCCTTGGCTTGGTTGGCCCTTTCGGTCTCTCTCAGCAATTGTAAATTGTCGATCGCTTGCGTGATCCGACCTACCAGCTCCTTCGCCACCATGATGTCATCGTTTTCCTGGAAGCGAAACGAGCACATTGTGAGCTTCTTGTCCTAGAGTGCTGACAGGGAGACGAGCTGTACCATAGCGCGAGGGAAGACAAAAAGCCACACGCCAAAGGTTACCCCGCGGGCGATTAGCGGTAACGCAACATAACGATCCTCTGATATACTGCAATGGAAGACGGCTTCGCCATCGGCGAGCAGCACATTTACCAGTCGAGCCGCGGACGCTCTGTCGTTGGCATGAACTGAATCAATCTGCTTTACATGGTTGGCTGTCGCAAAGGCTGGTTCGATGGAATTACGATGGCCGTTAATTGAGATAGCTGGCTCCCCTGTATCTTGCCGTAGGAGGCGCCAGAGACGAGGTAGCGAGTTAGTGCTGGAGACTCGGTGCATCTGATTAACCTCCCCAGTGACGTCGCCGATAACAGCGTCGATGACACACCATTCGGCAAGAGTTCCCACTGGCAACTCCACCATGGTAGTTAGGATATCCTCTATCTTTGCAGCTCTAGCCAGAAGCTCGCCCGCCTTGGCGAGGATTCCTAACCGCTGTTCGACCTTCTTCCTCGCCGTGATATCTGTTGAGAGTACTGACGCGCCATCACCTTGACCTTCTTCTCCCGGCCGGCCGCTGGGGTAGACGCGATGTTCGAGCCAGCATGATCTTGAACTAACAAAGCTCTCAAAGCGTGCCTCGCTGCCCTCCTCGATGACCTTGCGTACTTGCCTCTTGAGCATTCCGTACTCATCGTCCGGCAGCCAGTCGTCCATGTGCGCCCCGATGATGTCTTGCTTTCTGAGAACCTCACCTCCCTGCGGCGACATCAGCGCAGCGGCGTTGTCGTTGACGTAGGCGAAACGAAGGTTCGAATCGACTCGTACAAAGGCATCCCGAATACTTGATAACGTGGTCTCCATCTGAGTCTTGGCCGCATCAGCCTCCAACCGCAGCTCCTGCTCCTTCTGGGCTGCCTGAGATCGTAGCTTGGACATGCGCAAGGTAGCCTCTATCACCGTAAGCAGCTCGCTGGCGGTGAAGGGTTTCACGAGGTAGGCATCAGCTCCGACTGCGAGACCCTCCGCTCTCGCTTCCTCGCCTGCTCTAGCTGAAAGAAGGACTACAGGCAGAGTCGCTGCTGTATCCGAGGCACGTAGCGCTCTCAGAAGCCCAAACCCATCGAACACTGGCATCATCACATCGCTCAGCACCAGATCAATCTTATTCCTCGTATCGAACACTACTTGCAGGGCTTGCCGTCCGTTGGTCACCTGGAGAACGTTGTATCTTTGCCGTAGCAGCCGCGCCACGTATTTCCTCATATCGGAGTTGTCGTCTGCCAGCAGTATACATTCCTTGGCCGGTGGGATTGACGATCTGGCGTTATCATCGTGGGTCGATTGTTGGCTGGCAGGGCTCTTGGCCTCAGCGTTTATCTCTTCTTTCTTCTCCGCAGCAGGATCTGATGCTAGGAGAGCAGCTGGACTAGCAGGTCCAACGGTATCCTCGTCCGGTGTCTCCTCCGCTCCCTCTAAGTCGACGCTGGCCAGCCACCAGGCAGCGCTTCGTGAATACTTGTTGCCCCGAAGAGCCGTTTCGCTAGAGTGTTGGCTCACATGTTCGGCAGGTAGATGAGTGCTTCCAAAAGGCACCTCGACGAAGAAGGTGCTGCCCTCATTGAGCCGGCTTTCCACTCGGACCTTACCGCCATGTAGTTTCACAAGCTCGCTCACGAGCGCAAGGCCAATCCCTGTTCCCTCGTGCGTGCGGCCAGCGCTGTGTTCTATACGGTGGAATCGCTTAAACATGTTGGGAAGTTCGAAAACAGGAATTCCAACGCCCGTGTCTTGCACGGACAGCTGAAAGGAGCGGGACTCTGTCGTGATTTTGTGTCGTTAGTGTGCCGAGCGTCATGCAAACGACCATATCTAGAGAGGAGTTACGAACCTGGAAGCGAACGCAAGCCTACGTGGATTGAACCGGCAAGGGTGTATTTGAGCGCGTTGGACAGCAGGTTCATCACGATCTTCTCCCACATGTCCCTGTCGACAAAGGCGGTATCCTCCAGTGGCGGGCAATCCACGACAAACTCAAGGTTGGCTTTCTCTGCGGCTGAGCGGAATACTGATGCAAGATCGGCCGTCAGCGATGAGACGTCGGTCAGTTCGTAATGTGCCTTCATACGGCCCGCCTCGATGCGGGAGAAGTCGAGAAGCGTGTTGGTCAGCTTGTAAAGCCGTAGTGCGTTGCGATGCACTAACTGCAAGTGGTCACGCGCCTCGCCGTCGTCGGTGCACTTGGATAGTAGCTCCTCGATAGGTGCGAGCATGAGTGTGAGAGGAGTGCGGAATTCGTGTGAGATGTTCGAAAAGAAGAGCGTCTTCGCCCGATCCAGCTCGGCGAGCATCTAATGTATCGATGTGAGGTGAGACATACAAGAGGTCTACGAAAGGAAGAGTGTACCTCGGCTCGGTGACGCTCTTCTTCACGAGCTCGCGCATTAGAAATAGCTGTGCTGATCTGTCCCGTGACCAAGGTGATGAACTGATCGTAAGTCTCATCGAACACCCTGCGCGGCGACAGCCCAACCACAAGGAGCGCTGCCGCCTTTTCCTGACCTTTCTGTACCATCGGGAGCACCATGCCCAGGGTCGGTTTCACATTCCACACCTGCGACGAAGCCACAGGCCATCCTTCGAGCGAGAGCTCCTCTCGCCTTCCTTCCCAGATAACCCGTTGGAAGATCTTGCCCAGCTGGCTCGCGTCCGCTGCCTCCTCCGAGTCCTCCATCCTTTGTTCAAGTTTGACCAGATGAGGCCACGCGTCCCATCCTCCGGAGCATCCGACACTGTGAAGAAGACGCGCCTGGCTGCCTTCCTCCTCGAGCGCGTACAAGTTAGCGAACGGCAAGTCGTGCTGGCAGTGTTCGGCAATGTAGGCAGCCACGGTGTCGAACACGGACTTGACCGTGTCGGCATTAGCTAACTTGATGGACATTCCAGCTAGCACGCGCAACTGCCTCTCGCCGACGACGATGTTCGTCGTCTCCGTGGCAGTATTAAACACTCCGCCGGGCGTAACGCCGTCCTCCATGAAGATAGGGCTATAACACCAGCGGAAATACGTCTCCTCGATGATACCGCGGCCTTTGTCGATTGGCAACAGATGGTCGGCCTTCCACACTGCTTCGCCCTTGGTCATGACCTCATCCAGGAACGGTCCGATGATGTCCCACACCTCCGGCCACGTCTCCACGCCAGGCCGTCCTGTGCGCGTCACAACATCCACACACACACACACACACACAGTCAGTCACACTGTCAGTGTCAGTCCACATTCCTTGCTGACATTCATCAATCATCATCAATCAGCCTATATCCAGTTCCCGGTCACAGCAATCAAGATCGATCCCTGCTGCACAAACAGGTGTCCCGCGCAGGGTTCCGCCAACAAGGAGAAGGTAGAGACGGTCAAGTACCAAGGGTTGCAGGATGCTTCTTGCCCAAGAAGGGGATGAAGGCGTCGTTGTACACCTTGCAGAACGACTTGCCCCACCAGAGCGCCATCGGGAAGCGCGAGGCCAGCACGATCGAGAGCGCGCTGTGTAGCGGCTGCGGCCACGTTGAAGGCGGCCCGATGGGCGACAGGCGTTCCCAGTCAAAGGCCCGCACCCGCGCGCCCATCTCTCCTCCGCCGATGAAGCGGCACCCGGCGCCACCATCCGTCGCTGGAGGATTTAAAGATGACCAAGAATCATCTTTTTGTGTAGTAGTAGAAACAGAAGCAGCAGAAGAAGATAAGGATGAAGAAGAGGAAGTCGAAGTCGAAGAAGAAGGAAAAGAAGAAGATGGCTCCACGTAGAGCGGCGGTTGTTCGTTGGTGGTCGGCCGTTCGCCACTGCTTCTGTCTTCTTCTGTCTTCTTCATCCCTTCACATGCGCGGGACTCACGTACCCGCAGGGTGTGCGTCGAGTATCGATTGTAAAGGAGCTTCAACTTTGCGGGAAGATGAATGCAACTTTTTACGCACCACTGACGTACGTGGGACATCCTTTCTGCCGTTTATCCCCGAATTTGCAACTAATTGGCCTAATCAGAAAAATTTCCCTCAGCCGATTTTTTGTGGCGGGAACGCCAAAATGGAATGAAAAGAATGCGTCGCATGAATGCCACCTGTTGCACCGAGAGATGTGGATCTCTTCTTCTCACTGGAGGATGATAATGATTCCACATCAGGGATCTCGTTGGCGAGATCCCTAGATGTGTGACTTTGCCTTCAGGATCCACCAAAGCGCTCTGGTGCATCCATGACTGCTGAGGAAAACTTGTCAGTCACGCGTGATCACCAGAAGGTTTGGGAAAAATCCGTACACATGTGCTGTTCAAGAAAGGACTTGCTGCTCTAGTGAGAGACCAGAGATTTTCTTTCCGTGATCGCCTGCATCGTACTGAGCCGCACTGGGAACCACCCGGCAGTGAGATCTGGTGTGCCTCACGTTGTGGGTGGCCGGTCGTTCCCTGCGGTTTCATGCGGAAAAAAGGCCTCGTTTGCTTTTGGTGCGAATTCATCCGTGTGTTTTCTTCGTTCCTCACACCAGCTGGATCCAAGCAGTTATTCCCCACCGCAATCACTCAGCACCGCACTGATGAAACGTACAAGTGTGTGTTGATAATAAATATGTATGTATTGTGACTCCGTGAGTGCTGGCGAAGGTTGCACCCACGTGTTTGGGCTTAGATATCGTTCAACATGAAGACACGTGTGCTGCCGCTGGACTGCTTCTTCCTTCGGACTAGGAGGACTATGAGGAGGATGAGGAGAAGGAACAGAAGACAGAGCGAGAAGCCGCCGAGACCGACTCCGAGGCCGACGGCCAGAGGAATAGTGTCGCTGTCGCTGCCACTGCCGCCAGAGCCAGATGAAGGGCCCGGAGGAAGCGCAGCCACGTCTGTGGTGAGGGTCCAGATAGGATCGTAGAAGAGGGTAGCCCAGAACCGCGGTAGCACGAGGGTCATGGTAGCCTTGCCGCTGGAACCGTCAATGCTTACGTAGTGGGTGACAGGCTTCGTGACGCCGTCGACGATGGCGAAGTCGAACATCATCAACTCTAGCGTGGCGGTCTGCCCGGCGGGGTCGTAGAAGTGAACCAGGTAGGTGGTGATGTTCGCCTGCGGGTATGAAGCCTTGCGCTCCACGCCTGCAACTTGGCTACCCGAGGACATCATGGAGATTTCGTTGTGAAGGGAGAATGTTTCGTCCTGGCCGAAGGGATAGTCGCCTTCCATGGTCAACGACCACTTTGTCGACGACACCGGCGGAGTAACCACGGTATGTGCGTAGGTATACACGTATGGGTCCTTCTGAACGGTGTTGTTGAATACAAGGGAGCAGTTGCCCATCGTGCTGGAGTAGAGTACTTCGGGGTTCTTTCTATCGTTGTGGGCCGTCATTACCAATTCTGTTGGAACGACTCAGTACTGGCGTTCACACGAGCAGGATCAGCAAGGAATGCATGTACCAGTGGACATTAGCTGCGAAGAACCGTTCTGGTTCGTGAAGCCAGTGAAGGCAACTCCAACGGATGGTGCTGCAGAGGAGGAGAAGTTAGTGTGAATGTTCCTAACGAGATTAGGAGTTAAAGTTGGTTAGCTACCTGAAGTGGTGTTCTGCCGGAGCGAGATGTTGTATGCGGCGCCGAAGAGGGTTTCCACGTTGGCGACCGGTGAGTAGACTGGCACATGGCTCGGAGAAGGAGAGGATGTCGGGCTGAAGGAGGCACTCGGGCTTGCCGAATGAGAAGGAGACGGCGACCTGCTTGGGCTGCTGCTGGTGCTCGGAGAAGCCGAGCTGGTGGCGCTAGGTGACGGGCTGACAGAGGCAGAGGGGGACGCGGATGGCGAAGGGCTTGCGGAGGGACTGGGCGACGTACTCGGGGAGACCGAGGGTGAGACACACGTGACGGTGACACCTACGCTCACGGTGTTGTTCACCTTCAGCATTCCTTCCTCCATTACATCGCACACCTGGGACATCACGTCGCTACTGAGGCCGTAGAACTCCAATCGCTTGTCGTCCGTGTAGCTGTCGTCGTACGCCGTGTAACCGAAGCTGGCTTCGCCAGTACCTTGGATGGTGCTGGAGAAGGAGTCCCAGTGGTACCTGGGTTGGTTACGGACAACACATATTATAAGTTACCAGGTTTCGTTGCATTCGGAGTTAAAAAACTGTTACGTACCCTGCACCGAAGGAAGGGTCGTTACTGAACCCAGTGGTCAACAAGTTCTGAATGGTGGCAGAGGTGATGCCAGACTTGCCACCAAGGCATTGAGCCTGGACTGTGTATGAGCAGCCTGCGCTCGCATAGCCTGTAACGTGCATGAGGAAGAAGATAGGATGATCAGCTTCTCCTACAAGGGAAGCCATATCACGAAAAAGACAAGGTACCAATGAATACAGACACAACGATGGCAAGAAGGAAGAGTCCCGAAGGGTAGCACGTCTTAGGCATCGTTGTGGTTGTGTGTACGTAGAGGTATAGAGAAAGAAAGAGTAGGTGGTCGGGTGTAGGAAATCGAGCTACAGATGGTGGTCGTGTTGTCACGGAAGCGAACAAGTGTGAGTGATGGAAAAGACCAAGTGGCCGAGATATAGGGGCCCAGGTTGCGCCGGCAACGGTGAAACAAACAGTGCCAGGCTTCCCTGTTCACTGAGATCGACCAACATGTTGCTTCCAGGCGGCGTTGTCATGAGATCGTGAAAGTGTTTGGACTCAAGGCCGTGAAAAACATGTCATCCGCATACTTCACAAACCTCACAATTGGCCAACAAAGTTGAAATTTCAGATAAATTTGGCATTACCACAGGAACTGCTGGGATATGTGTCCTCAGGCCCAATCCTGGTAGCTCCCGGCAACCTCCATGGAACCTGGTGTTTTTGGAAATCCTCCTAGACCACGCGTAGACCAGACCACGATGTGGACGGGATGGAAACTGTTGCATGTTCGAGCTTTACCCAGCAACTCTTATCACCTTCTTTGCCATTGGCAACCTTCCCCGAGCACCAGTGTAACCGGGATGTGTGCATCAGCATAAACTTCGCCACACTCACAGCGTTTCAGTATCATATCTCTCTCTTATCCTCTGTACACTTACATATCTCTACCACCAAGACCTTCAAGTTGGTACTTCGGATCCGATGAACCGAACCATGGCCAAGCTTGTTCTCCTGGCGCTCTTCATAGTGATGGGCATCACTGCAGGTTCGCTTTGCCACCATATCTGATCACAATACCTCACAACATTAACCTCGCCGTCTTCGCTAACTTCTATCTTATTCGACTCTACAGGCTTGGCGGGAACCGAACCTGCCCCAACCTGTGATTTTCTTGTGACTGGTGAATGCAGCTCCTCCAGCGCAGTCGTCAGCAAGACGGAGGCTCAAATGAAGGATCTTTTCGCTGCAGCCTACTCTGCCAAGGCAGCGTCCTTTGGCGAAGGGTACGTGCGCTATCCTCCCTTGTGATGGTCTTTGCCATGGTTACCTTTATCGTCGTTGCCTCGGAGAGCACTTTCCATTTGTCGTTTAAGTGATAAAACTTCCTCGACACTGATCACATGTTTCCTCTTATGCTAAAAACTAGGTCCACCTGGGACAACTCGTTCACGTGGGTGCTTCGTGAAAAGTCGGCTGTGGTCACATACGTCCTCCAGAAGACCATCTGTGATTCGGCAGACAGCACCAATGCTTGTACGTAAACATTTTCTTTCCTTTTCTTTTTCTTTTCCTGACCATGGCAACCATTGACACTTTGGCTGACCATCATCACCGACTACTACCTTAATGCAGTGCGACGCATTCATAACGAGGTGCTTCTGAAGGTATGCGCTGCCAACGACACCGTAGTGTCGACGAACCTGGAGCGTGGCGCTCTTGCCCAGGCTCGTGTGCCTGTCGTCAAGGCCGAGCGTGACCTCCGGGCCAGCCTGGCGAACGCCAAGCCATTCAAGGAAGAAGTTAAGGTAGCCAACCAGGAAGAGAAGGAAGAGGAGGAAGTAATTCAAGCAAAGGACATCGCCATCATCACCATGATCGGCGAGACCAAGGTCAAGGCCTACTCGGAGATCACCGACTACCAGACGCTGGCGCAGCTCACGCTGCAGTCAATGAGCGAGTACGCCACGAGGTGGGGTCACCCGTTCTTCTACCTGCACGCAAACATGATGCAGAAGGACAAGCATGCGTACTGGGCCAAGATCGATCTTATGGAGCACTACCTCAAGCTCGGCTACAAGTACATTCTCTACACCGACGTCGACGTGCTCTTCCTCCAGATGGAGACTCCTCTCTCCAAGTTCATCGTTCCGGGCAAGGACATCATGAGCGTTGATGAATGTACCAACCGCAACACCACCAGGGAGCTCATCCGCAGCGGCTTCATGATCCTGCGCAACTCGGCCGCCACCATGGACTTCCTTCGCGTCTGGAGGGCCTCCTACGAGCAGTACAAGGAGATCGAGAATCCCGAGCAATCGGCACTCGAAGTGCTCTCCACTCTGCCTGCGTACAAGTCCCTGTTCCACCTTCACTCCTGGAGGACCTTCCACGCCTACGACACTTGCAGCGGCTATCAGAACGCCTTCTCCATGCACTTCCCCGGTGCGCTCAAGGTCGGCCGCGTCGCTCGTGCCCTGGCCTGGTTTAACCTTCACAGACCTGGCGAGGCCGCCACGGGCGAACAGTCGCTCACCACCGTCTTCGGCGGCCTGCGTTCAACTGCCGAGATGGCCACCGAGATCACCAAGATGCCGCTCAAGCTCGACATTCCAGTTAAGATCTTCAACGGCCCTCGGGCTCGCGTGCACAAGTGCTTGGAATCCATCCGCGCTGCTAACTTTGTCACTCCGGCCTACGATGAGGCCCTTCACACCGACATTCTCAAGTACGACGTGGCGGGCTACTTCTTCCCGATCCCCACTGTGCTCTACCTCACTGTCCCCGACGCCAAGAACATCCCCGAGAAGGTTGCTGCCAACATTCGCAAGTGGCAGAACATGAACCCTGGCTTCAGCGTGATCGTCTACGGCGACGCCGAGATGGACGCGCTGGTCGAGAAGTACCTCGATGTGGACCAGGCCTTCTGGAAGTCCCTGACTCCAGTGCAGAGGAGCGACATCTGGAGATACCTCGTCGTTTACCTGTTCGGCGGCTGGTACGTGGATTCGGACGTCGAGTGCGCACGCCCGATCGCCGAGTGGGGACATTCCCCTAGCTCCACGCTGGTCGTTGGCGTCGAGGCTGAATCGGTCACCAGTCCTGGACCCGCCGATGGCTGGGGCGGACGCAAGATCGTGCTGAGCCAGTATGCCTTCGGCGCTGCGGCTCGCCACCCTGTGCTCGGTGATGTCATCAACAAGATTCTCTCTAAGGCTGAGCTCCTGCAGAAGATCGGCGACAAGGGCATGAATCCAGAGGAGCGGCTCAAGAACATTCTCTCCACCACTGGTCCTTGGGCCTGGACCGACTCGGTGGCCAACTACGTCTGCTATGCGGACACCTACCCCAACGACCTCAAGGACCCGTTGAGCGCTCTCCCTGCTCTCGTACGGGGCGGAGAAGTCGTTCGCACTCACATATTCCCCATTGCTGGCTTTGGCGCTGGCCAGGACCACTCCTCGTCCCCGTCGAAGACAGATACTACCGCGAAGATCAACGCGCTGCACCATTTCGGAGGATCTGTTGCCTTCCACGGCAAGCGCTGGTCCGCCATCACTGCCTAAGGCTCCCTGATATATATTTTCATCATGTACTCTTCATACTTATTTAAGAATACCATATTGTAACTACCATGTTGCATACCTTGAGCGCCCTCTTACTTGGGCACATGCCTATTGTGTTCTCTCGCCTTCTTCATTAGGTTTATCGGGACCCAAGCACTCAACGCGCCTGAGTTCGACTGGGTGTCCATTCCCGAGCGGCTACGAGTTACATGGCTTGTGTCCATCAACCGTGGCCTGCAGTAGTAGAGGAAGTGGTACACGGTCACGACGGCTGGAAATGGCCGAAAATCTTCTCTTATTGGTGTATGCACCCCAGTCACGAGTGGTTTGCGTCTGTGGCTTGGGTAGCTGTGATATGAGGTAACTTGTTTGACGTCACAGCAGCGTTGTCAGGTATTTTGAGAATATTCGCCAAGGTAGCGTTTGCATGGAAGGTGTGATGCGAACGTTAGACATAGGGTTTCATGGGCAACATTCCCACCTCCGAAATCTGGATCGGAGGTAAGTACATTGATATTCTAATTGGTTATCGTTAGGGGCAACCCGCAAGCCCAAAATACGGTTACATCTGAAACCAATTGGTCATCTTGATAGTCATGCTTATCAAGATCCGAAAAATTGCCATGTAGCACACATAACACACAACGGCAAGCACAGAAACAAACACACATCTCCAAGCCCAACAGCAACCGCGCACAACCAACGTAATGGAGAACCTGAAT
Organism: Acanthamoeba royreba; assembly: GCA_000826365.1. Taxonomy (NCBI): domain Eukaryota; phylum Discosea; order Longamoebia; family Acanthamoebidae; genus Acanthamoeba; species Acanthamoeba royreba. The sequence continues at coordinate 3,142 of CDEZ01018113.1, read as the reverse complement.
GAGCTAAGAGATGCTCTTGAGGGAATTGATGACAAACCCGAGAAGCAGCCAGCCCCTCCAGCCCCTTCTACCCCTTCCCCTGCCCCACCCGCAAGCGTCAGCTCCAGCGAGGACTACCACACGTTTGGTGTACAACTCCCTAAAGGAGAAAAGTTCCTTGATATTCCCTCAACAATTGTTGTGGGAAAAAGGGGCGTTCCAATCAAAGTGGTCCAGGACCATTCAGAACAACCTGCCGTCAAGCCTCGCGCTCTGGTAACCCTCCCTCAGATAAGCAACTAGCTTCTTGTTCTCACACCCTCAAAGATCTTCTTCCTGGGCCCCCCAGATGAGCACTTTGAAGGCGATTCACGTGATTTCAAAAAAGGGTATACAGCCTTCAAAAAACCAAATGGCAAATATACAACGACACTGCAACAAGCAGCTGATCTTCTACCGGTAACCCTTCCTGGCCTATGCATTTCCAATGAACTCATCACCTCTTTCTTATTAGCCGGATCGGCCATTGGATGGTTTCTTCTTGGCGGATGGCATCCCAGTCATTCGCTGGCCCAAACGAGGAAGGGCCCTGCCTCAGATAGACTGGTCAGACTTCTTTGCCTGTGTAAGTTGGGTAAGGTCCTTGGTAATCGCCATCCAACCTGAGGAGGTCTACTTTGCTGGTGCGCTCTCTATCCTAGCAGGTACTTATGGTCATATCAAGGGTACCCACATCATAGCACTCATTTTCTCATGACGTAGGTTTGCTGGCCATCTGCACCATACGTGAGCAAAGGCTTGCAGCATCAATTGACACAGTCGATGAATACCCAGAACTGGGAGTCTGGCGAAGGGCAGAGGAGAGTCAATCTTGAACTTGAAGCCAGGGCCAATGTGGATGTCCTCGAGGGTGACATATGTCCCAAGGTTGCGCCCAACACACAGCGCATGTGTTTTGTCATGCATGTCTCAACATCATTTCTCTTTGCAGTTCATCCCGGTCATTCACCCTGGCGCAAGAGATAACGGGCCTGTGCAATTTGCCAGGGCAGTTGGCAAAAGGCAAGAAGAGGAGAAGAGGGAGAAAGTAAAGGACGGCGAAGTGGAGACGATCTCCTCCAACCAGGAAAAGGCAAAGAATGACAAGGAGGAAGAGGAGGGCGACGGGGAGGAGGAAGTGGAAACGGTGAATGAAGAGAAGGAGAGAAAGCGAGATCATACTGGAGGTCCCTGGAACTTTGTGCATTGGCAGAGCCGCACATGCAACACTAAGCCTCGCAACACTCCAAGGAGGACTCCCAAGACCGCCTCTCCTGCGACCACTTCCACAAGCACCACCCACTCAGGCAAGAAAGAAGGGACCCCTCAAGCAAAGAAGAAACTCTTTGCCTAGTAGAAGTTTTGGCATTCACTCCGTGCACCTGTGTGTTGTCCATTGAGGCCTGCATGCACCACTACCCATTTCATTGTGGCTTCCAATTTCAATTGAAATCAAACTTCATTTGCATCAGGGCCAGTCCACTTGCTCCATGGCCATCCGTTGGCGCGCGCCCATTGGAGAACCTTGAGCTGTCCATGTTGGGCTGCTTCTTGGCATGTCTGATCATCGCATGCACATCCATTGTTGATCAGCCATTGAAGCACTTCAAGATGGCCACCTCCAGCTGCTTGTTGGCATGAACGCCGATCAAACTGACACCCCTTGGTGTGCAGCCATTGGACAACTTGGAGATGGCCACCAGCTGCGGCTGCCCGACCAGTACGGCTATCCCAAGGGCAGCCATTGTTGATCAGCCATTGAAGAACCTTGTGCTGGCCTCCTCTGGCTGCTGCGTGGCACGTCTGCTTGTCCCTCCATGGGCATCCGCTGGCGCGCGCCCATAGAAGAATGTCCAGATGACCATTCATCGCCGCTGCCTTGCAGGCCGACAGGTCGAGTAGGCAGCCATTGCCACACGCCCACTTCAGGAGCTTCAGCCATCCTGCTGCAGCCAGCTCCGCTGCATACTGTCTCCTGGCCTGCTGCTGACTACTACTGTCACTTTCCCCACGCGTCTTGCTCTTCTTCTTCTCGTCCTCCTCCTGCTGATGAGTTTGGAAGAATCGTCGTTGTTGATGAGGATGATGATGGGACCGGAGGTACTTGATGAAGTCACCAAGTTGGACATTCCACAGGCGGCAGACACGAAGGCACGGAGGCCACATGAGTCGGTCCGTCTTGGAGAAGACCAGCCACACCAACTCCATCGGCAGCTGCGCCCACAGAGCCAGACTTCTCTTCACCTTCCTGCTTCTGTTTGATGGCAGCACTACGTGCTGAGGTGTTGTGGGTTGTTCCGTGGTGTCCATCATATAAAAAACAATATAAGCTATTACCTGATTTTCCTTTTTGGGCTCAAAATATGGGCCATTGATTGGACGAAACAAAGGAGAAGGAACATAAAAGGAAATGGCATAAATAAGGAAAGGGATAATTATTTAGTTATCTTAGCTTTGTCCACGTTATGTAACAGATGAGTGCAAACACAACTTGCGGGCAAGGTGTTTTACAAGGGTGACAATCCCCATCGAACAAGCCTGGTGGCAGTGCCAGTCTCATCGTGACGGGTGGACAAACATCACAGAACTAAATGGATGAAGTGTGAGCTTGGAGCCTGAGCGCAGTGGAGTTCATGCTTGTTGCTGGTGCTCCTCCGTCCCTGCTGGTCAGTGCAAGTGAGACCCTCACATACACACTAAGACTGGCAATGGGGCGTGGGAGAATGCTGGGATGGTACCAGAAGTCGGCTTAGGTTCGACATATGCAGAATAATGCGCTGCCACACCCAACGCGCTACGATCTTCTTCGTCGAAGCTGTTGGACCATCGACCAAGGAACCTTTTGAGTGCCCTTTCCTCATGTCCCTCTTGCACGGCCTCAATGAATCTGCTTCGAGCTTCTTCAGCAGACTTCATCCATCCACCACAGCAGTCATCACATCCTCCGTGCGTGCACTGGCCAGAGTGTGCCTGAAATCTCAGCTTCACATGCTGCCAGCTGATGCTCACGCTGCCTGGCACGGCAAACTGGAGGATGCTTGGGTCATATGGCGCCTCATATGGCCAGCTGAGTGGAAGACATGCCTGAATGGTGAGCAGACATCTCTCTTCAAAGTGGGAAAAG